>JAVQKC010090100.1:0-19583 GCA_036025475.1 Philypnodon macrostomus
AATGTTTTTGCCAAATTCTGTTAATTTCCCTAAAACTACATTCTTCTTTCAGTCTATAGAGGGCGTTACAGAGGTAACTGCCATCATATTGGTCAGATGTGATCAGGGCCGGGGGGTAATTAGGTATTTCAGGATTGAGCCTAATCGGGCAAAGTATGTGCAAGTTAGAGGCTGTACTTTCAGTTTCATTGTTCACTGCCAAAGTAAGTGTATCCAGAGTCAATTAATTAAGAGTAATTAATATTATTCGTAGAAGTACCAAAATCAATCCAGTTCAATTTGAAACTGATCGGGCAATTTGTTTTTGAGTTATCGCATTGACACTTAGGATCTGCGGACGGGGACCAACGTGATTCCATAATATCGTTGTTTCGCTAATATAATTACTGTATTTTTAAAGTTGTAAAAATCAATCTCTGTTTTTTTGCTCAGAGCAAACCCAGAAAGGGAGATTAATCACGTTAACTCGAAATGGGACACTAAACATATTCATCGCTGTGGACATCTCTGAGAGCATTAATAAGGAGGACTTTCTAAATGCAAAAGAAGCTGTTATATCACTTATTACAAAGGTAAATGTTTGTGTTGGTGCTACAGTTAAAGATGTACTACCTAAGTATTATCCTTGTCTTTAAGCAAAAATAACTATTCAGTCAATAGTACAGCAGAAGTTGTCTGAGAAAAAAAAGACTCTGATGTCCTCTGTGGGCTTAATTATAAGAGTTTTTATTTTATAATGAGTGCTCTGGGCCATGAATCCATTGTCTACCCAGCGTTAATGTATATCAGGAAAAATGTGAGGGACCTGGCATTCTATTTCACATTTCTGTTTGTTATCCTCATACTTCCTGCTTTGACTGTGATAGGGGTTTGGGACGGAGAGGAAAGGGGAAGGCATCATTCAAACTTAGACGTAGTGCAGGTAGTGGAGCTTTCAGAAGACTCAGTCTCAGCAAGAAGGTTGTGGGTCCAAAGATTATGAATATTTGGGCATAAACAAGGTTCGGTTTGGACAAATAGTACCTGAAAATAATTCTACTGTGTGTCTCTAATGTGCTGACCTGACATTTTGTTTCCACAGATTGAATCCTTCTCAGTATATCCAAACTATGAGGTGTTTTTCTTCTCCAAAGAAATCCATGAAGTCATTAGTATATTAGAGTTCACTGGGACCAAGAAGGCAGAAACAATCAAAGGTTTACTGGAAAGATTTAAAAACTACGAAGTAGACAGTGAGTTCAACAAAACACAGAAATATATTTTGTTGATACTACTGGTCTCACTTACTGTGCATATTTTAAAGGTAATGAACAAGTAGGAACAAATCTAAATGCAGTCTTTCATCATATTCTGGTAAAGATGGGTGCGCTCAAGAAACATATTCATTTCAGTGAACATCAGCACGTGATCATTCTATTTACAGATGGTAATTTCACAATATTTGGTCCTTAAATAATTACTGATTGGTTAATCATTCTTTGGGTCATTTCTTTGCAGGTGGTTATAATTTGGGAGGCGCACCAATGGCAAATGTTGAACGAATTAAATCACTGGTTTATATGGACCAGCCAGACAGGCAAAAAAACCTTGGTGAGAACATTTTAACTATTTGCTATTTACTATTTTTAAATTTTGACATTTTTATATTAATTCATTTTATGTTACTGCAGACATTTATGTTTTTGGGATTGGTACTACCATTTATGACGAAGTGCTAAAGCCACTCACAGTTGGGATTGGCGAAAAGCATTACTTCAGGTTGAAAAGTCTTGAGAAATTACAAGAAACATTTGATGAGATTATTGGTAAGATCTGTTTTAAAAAAGTTAAACTAGCTTATAATTGTTTTTCTATTGTATTCAATAATACTCTACAGCACTTTGCAAAAGATTTATGCCCCTCACTATAGTGAAACATTGCGGTGAGGTATATCATGCTGTGTGGATATATTTTTAAACTGGATTGAGAATGGTGGTATGAATGATAAAAAATTCTAAAAAATGTGTCTAATTTGAAGGAGCTTGGCCATTTTCTTTAAAAATAAATAATTGGCAAAAATCTAAGTGAAATAATTCTGTATGTATCCCCAAAACCTTTCTTTCAAAGATGAGTCTACAGAGTACAGACTTAGAGTGAATATTTATGCACGCTCAAGTTTTCAGTTTTTCTGTAATATTTCTTTTTTACTTCACAATAAAATAATATTCTTCATTATTGTGATGTAAACTGACTAATATAAACCACCCAATGATCCATATAAATTCCTGGTTATAAAACAACAATAAAGAAGGAAAGCTCAGGGACATTAAAACCTTTGCAAGATGCTGTACTTTTTGCCACAAACAACAACATTTAAAAATAAAATGCATGTTTAAGGAACACAATGGAAACTCTCACCAGTCCACCCTATACCACAGCTCTGTGCCGAAAACATGACTTGTAACTTGGCAGGAGCTGGATGCTATTCCACTAATTCCACAATAAACATACACATATTGCACATATATAATCAAAGAACCATATATAAGGGTAATCACAATCGGTGACACATAATAAATCACACTACACATCTGTAAATCTGTAAATTTGCAATATTCAGACTAATGATGAGAGCAGCCATATTGTAATCTAGAACAATAGCCTTTATTGCCATCTAGTGGACAAAAGAAATATAGGATGCCTTTAACCATTGATAATGACACATCTGTTAATATCTCTGTTGACTTATGTCTCACGCAGATGAAGAGGATGTTACGAGCCGATGTGGTCTTTACAGAGACTACGGAGCCCTGAATGATGCCAGTGACAAAAGGAAGAAGTTTCCCTGGGTTGTGTACATCGCAGCTATGGTAATGTTACTGCAGTTGGTTGAGTTATTCACTGAACTCATGACTAGAGTTTATTTATCTATTATTAACAGTTCATGTGTGATTTTAGGCTAATGGAAAAACAAGATATTGCCTTGGGTCTCTTGTTTCCCTCCGTTTTGTTTTAACAGCTGCTCATTGCTTTCAAGACAACAGTAATGTAAAAGTGGAGTGGGCTGTAGGCCAAATGTTAGGTAATACAATGTAATCCACAGCTGTGATTGTATACATTAGATTAATGTATATATATTTTATAAAATGCTTTGTGTTGTTGCAGAGGTAAAGGAAGTTCACAAACATCCAAATTACAATATTTCAGCCAGAGTGAACCAGGGTGTCATGGAGTTTTACGACTATGACGTTGCTCTGATTGAACTTGAAAGTGATGCTCCGAAGCTCATCTCACTCCGGTGAAAGCCATTGTTCAGTAACTGTAATACATTTGTAAGCCTAGTGTTTTATGCAACTAATTTAATATATATATTTTTTTTAGACCTATTTGCATTCCTTGCACTGCAGAAACTAATATGGCATTAAAACATGAATATACTTGCAAGGAGCAAGGTGAGCACTGCACTCTATATAAACAATAAACCATCTTTATAGTATGTCACATTTTGTGATATTGTGAACCATTGTTTTGGAGAGTTGTTGCTGAAAAAGCTCAGATTTGGTACATGTCCCTTAAGGCTCTCTTTCCTTGGCTGACCACAGCAACCTTACCACTAAATCAATGCAAACCAAGGGTAGTTGCATTGTGGCATTGTATATAAAATAAACACAGTTATTAATATGTAATCACATTTAAAGCATTTTGTAGTTAAAAGTTACTATATTTTGAGAAAAGTGATTACAAAATGCAGTTGGTGAAATTTAGCATTTTGTCACGCTTTTATCAAAATGTAACTACTTAAAGTGTGCTAAAATGTATTGCATATTGCTTTGGGTTACATTATTATAAAATGCAGCAGAAATTAGTTTTTATTACACATTGAAGAAAAAAGGATTATTACATAATAATATTGTCAAATTTGGAAATGGGAGCATTTGGGTGTCAGTTAAAATGTAACATTCGTATCAATAATTAGATTGTTTTTTGTTTTTTTTGCAGAAAACTTTCTAATAAAGAACTATGAAAGGGTCACTTTTTTGACAAAGAAAGATCTTGGAGAAAAGGAGGCTCGTGTGAAGCTTGAAGACAATGTGAGTAAAAGACTTTTCTAAATCTGTAAACTTCTTAAAATCTAAATTTTGTTGTCTATGAAGAGACATGACTGCATCATCAAAGCACTGAAGGCCCCAAACATCACAGCGACTGAAGTAACAAAGGCTGTGACTGACAACTTCCTCTGCACCGGAGGTCGATATCCTTATTTAGACAAAGTATCATGTAAAGGTATGCACTCTAGGTTATACCATTTTTATACTATCTTAATCATGTTATAGGGGCCACGAGTATCTGCAGTGTATCTGGACTAAAAACTTCAGATGGGCTAACAATGCCTCGTTAATTGCTGGTTAGCTGACACACAGACATATAGACATCACTCTTACATTTATTATCAAGGGGAGAGTCAGCTCACAACAGGAACAGACAGACCAATAGAAAAGCAACTGAAATTAAAAATGGCTTAGGGTAATTTGTGGAAAACATGGATAATTGCTGTTTTTCTAACTGTTTGTTGTATGCTGTATTGTAGGTGACTCTGGAGGGGCCGTGTTTAAGAACTTTGAGGAACGCACAATACAAGTTAGTAATTTCTAAGTATTAATTAAACATTTTCAATATTAAGCAAGACATTGTTTTGGTGGTTCGTGGTTCACTCTAGTGGAACTCCCATCTGGTTTAATCCTGTTTTGGACCTACTATGGTTCTTCTCGGGTAGACATGGTTAAGACCTGATTTGGAAGAAATGGATTAGGCAAGATTTATGTTTAGCTCTAGTTTGGACACTATTTATCACCCGGTTTAGTTGAATTAAAATTGTACTTGTTGAACTAGCTGAGGTGTACTTTGTGTAAGAAGCACTTAACTAACTACTTTTTACTTTTAGTGAATATAAAAATGACAACTTCCCTTTCATAGGTGGCAGTGGTGAGCTGGGGAACCAAGCAAATGCCTGGATGCAAATTTGAGGAGCTTGTGGATTCAGATGAGATCTCCAGAGATTTTCACATGAATCTTTTTAAAGTTGTACCATTTCTTAAATCTATTCTTGGGAAGAAACTGCAGTCATACGCACCACTTGTATTTTTAGAGTAGCCCCCCATCCATGCTCAATTTAATGCACAATCCTGCAAACAAAAGATATACATACTACAACATACTATATAAGACTTGATGTTATGTACTGAATAAGCAAATGTTTATCCCCTTTTTGTTTATATCTGATGATAAAATCTATGCCACATAAATGAATAAAGTGCTTTCCAAAGCTAATACTCAAAAAATAGATTACTTGACTGGCCAAACTGGTTTGTAAGACAGAGGTGATGGTGACTCATATAATCTCTGCAGGAGACTGTCCTGCATCAGAAGACCACACACAAACCTTAGTATGTACAAGGTGTTTCTAATAAAGTGGCCAATGATTGTACTCTGTATCATTGGTTCTCAAACAGTGGTACAGGTACCTCGGGTGACTCTTTCTAGTGGTACTCTTGGTTGAATTTGACCTGGTTTAGATTTCTTGGTTAAATTCTGGTTAGATATTGATTTTGAATGTAAGACTTCAGGTTTTAGCTCTAGTTTAGATTTGTTTTAGTTACTTAGTCCTGGTTAATGTTTGATTTAAAACTGGTTAAATGTAATATATATAGTTTTTTTGCCTTAATCCTTGTATATTGCTTGGTTTATTCCTTATTTAGCCCTGAGTTAATCAAATTTTAGTCTATTTAAATGGTACTTGGAGATATAAATAATAGAATACGTTAAGAACCACTGCTCTATCGCACACATTTTTGTATGAGAAAACTTCCTTGTACAGTTTTTCAAAGCAGAGTAAAGAATTACTACAGCACTTAAAAGGTTTTCTCCCAAACTCTTTTATGGCTTTAAGCTTTGCTGATGGAGCACCCCTCGGGTCAGTGTCTCGGGGCCCACTTCCAGCTCTACGCAATGCGGACACTTCATCTGGACGCATGCCAACACAAGACCATTTCAATTGGATTTGCTGGGAATTTCAGTTCTCTTTTTCTAGTGCGTAATTAGGTTTTCTGTCTCTTTCTTGGCTTTCAAAATGCAAATGAATTGAGTTTGTCGTCCGTTCATTGCCTTGTTTCTTTCCAACAGAAAACATAATGGACTACAAAAGATTTATTGAAGTTGAGTCATTTAATGGCTTCCAATGATCTCAAGACTGCACAGCTATGATGTGTCATCAAGCATTAGGCTGTCATCTTTTAACTTAATGAAAATATACATACATAGTGATCTTCTCAGTAATGGCTATTGGCGAAACGTCCGAGAGGTGGAGAGCCGTGGTGGATTTTCAAGACGGGTGTTCCTTGATACCCCCGCGTTGTGAGGTTATAGGGTCCCGTGGGAGAGCTCCTATGGCTTCTCCGAACTAATTGGGATGAATGTAGGCAGAGCTGGAGAAGACAGACTGGGAAGGGCTTTAATTGAATGAAACCCTTTGCTACTGTGAGCCGCCATAAACAAGGGGGGGATTTAAAACGGGGAATTATTTTTATTGGAATCCGATGGAGGACTCAGTTACCTCCTAGTCTTAACTGTTATTGTTGGGAGAGCGTCAGTCTTGTTAACCCCAATTTCCCAGCTGCATTTTCCACGGTGCAGGCCTTTTGACTGAACTCAATCAGTTATAGGTAAACTGATTAGCCGGACAGAGCAGCACCCAGTATACAGTATACATAGGCTAATGAAGACAGCTCACCCCCCACTGCGAGACACGCCCCTTTCTTTTCACTCCTCGCACACGCAGCATATTTCTGATGAAGCATCCCACTGTTTAATCTCTACCCGATCTGTCTCCCCACCAGCTCTAAATCAACCTTATAGTCCATTTTAGAAATTACTACCATTAGGAAGTGCATACATTCACTTTTTTCTTTCAGTAGTGCTTAGAAAAGCAGTGGCACATGCACAAGCAACAGAGGCCTTTGCTGATGTGGCCCTTTAAGTATGAAATTATGTGGAGACACAAGAAGCTGTCATCATTTATATGCAATATATTTTCTAAGTACATAATGATGCATAGTGCCAGAGTCGCTGCAATCAAACTAACAGTGAGTTTACATTGGATTTACAATTGTTAAACATTTTACTGCTAATAAATCTGCTTTACTGAAAAACCAATGCAATGTTTAGTTTTTGTAATGCAGGCAAATAACAAGATTTTTTTGCTGATAGATTGAGACCTCCATTAAGATTTTGTTCATAACTGTTAGAGATATTGTGCAGAGACCTATCCTCTAGGGTCGAGGGGTAAATGCTCTCTCCATTGAGCCCAAAATAGCTTATATGCTTTGAATAAAATCCACTTGTTTATTTACTGATCTTATGTGGCTGGTGTTAGTACTTTTGGACCCATCTTGCAATGGTACAGAATAATATGAGATTTCAAAGTTAGACAATGTTCTGGATCAAATCCTTCTCTTGGTTATTAATATTCTGCTTATTAACCAACTGTCCATTAATTCAACAAAAGTCATTCCTTTTAGGCGGTAACATTTAACTTATGGTAAGAAATGTTTGCACTCAATGCTACTTCCTTTATTGGCAAGGAAACTGGTTTCACCAATATTATGGAATCATGTCCGTCCACATCCGCAGACGTGCATACGCAGATCCTACGTGTGATACGCGACAATGCGATAACTCAAAAATGAATTGCCAAAACAGTTTCATGAAGACGCTGAACTGGATTGAGTTTGGTACTCCTACGATTAATGACAATTAAATAATTAACTAATTAATGCCATGAAGCAGTTCAATTGAGCCATTAATCCTGCTGAACATTAACAAAATCGAATTAATTTTGGCACAGTGATCCAGGCTAGTGTATACTAGTGTATATATATGCCTCTATAGCGCCCCCATGTTTATGACCCCTATGGGACCCTGGACACACTTACTTTGGCAGAGAGCAATGAAACTTAAAATATTATTATGGCCCCACCCTACAACAAACAGGAAGTCAGCCATTTTGGATTGAAACTGGGAAGTCAGGTATATTTGACTTGCACATACTTTGCCCGATTATGTCGTCATTTTGACCGATATAGGAACTAAACCACTCAAATAAAAATATTACTATTTTTGAGGGTTGTATGGCTAATGTCATAAAAGTTGTGATGTATGTAGAGTAAATTCATCATATCACCTACATTATATTCATCCTAAATGCACCAAAATTGTGTAAATATTGGCTGCTATAATGAAACATTTCTTGGGGTATAAATATAGGCACTAGTGTGGTTTTATGATACTAAAAACTAGGGCTGTCAGCGTTAACGCATTAACGCATGTGCTTAATAAAAAATTATTAACACGGATTAATCACACTACTGAGAGTAGAGCAGAGGGAGAAAGTGGACTGTTGCGATCTGACCCTGTCCAAACTGCAGCCTGCAGTCAGAGAGTGAGCAGAAGACATAAGTGTGAAGAATCACATAAATTAATAAAAAATATAACAGTATCAACAGTGTTCAGCTCATAAAGGCATACTACTGACCTCGAACCACACCTCGAAAGTTTTTATTTGACAAAGAAAGGCGTTATATTTGCAGAGATTTAGCTGATTCAGTATACGTCCATTGAAAAGAATAGGTGTTATACCTGCTCCAGCTATGTTAAACAGTGTTTCTTTCACAATATATTTGCTGTAGTTTTACAAAAACTACAGAATTCAGTTCTGTCTGAAGTTTTTGCAGCAAATTCAGTCTGCAGTCCCCAAACGGCCCTGTGTGGAGATGAGGAAGTAACAGTGTGACTCTATGACTCGACCAGAGCAGCTGGAGCAGGGGCAGGAGACTTTTCTAAAAATTATTATTGGAATTAATTTTTATTGTTTGAAGCATGTTCGTGAAATAAATTGCTTATCATAAACATTATCATTATATATTGCACCATTATGTTTTACTAAGCTTTAATATTGTTTTTGAACTTGGTTTCAAACTGGTCTTGATGTGCTTTGGTCTTGGTCTTGACTGGTCCTGGTTCACTCTGGTCTCGGACAGATCTCAATCTTGGTTCACCTGGTGCTGACACTCTGCCAACATGAAGGGTGTTGTTCCAACTTTTGTAATTACACAGTTTGAACCCAAACTCACTTAAACTGACTTTTTTTTGTGCCAGACTCTATTAGTGCCTACACCTTTGCCTGGATGCATGTTCACTGCCTTCTACAGCACATCAATCTCCACAAATGCTGGAAGCCACACATCATTTTTCTGCCACATCAGATTTGTCAAACGGTCTGGCTGCTCCTAAATCCAATGATTACACACGGCCAAGATTACAATGTGGCTTTCCGCCGTGCCACAGCTTAGCCACGTCCGACCGATGTGCCGACAATGTGGTGATCTGAGGATTGTGGACAGGATAAGTGAGGGCAGGGTGAAGACATAGGACATCCTGGCAGGTTTTCCGGGCGGTGCTATTGTGATTTCGTGTGCGGGTTGGAAAAGGTGGGAAAGCGGAGGAAGCGGTGCTGAAAATGCCACAGACATTTACTTGAAGCCAAAAAGGTTAATCAAAATACTGTTTATTTTTCCTTTTTATGAATCACTGGCGATGTTACAGTGAAAATGACGGTGAAGAGTAGAGCATAAATGGTTGCACTGTATCGTGATTCAATAACCTTCCCAGATTAGCAGATCGTCATCATTTCATATCACCATTTGATCTTTTATCACCATAACGTCCACCCCTAAGTAAAGTGGTAATAAGGGGCCCCAGTGCATGTTTTTAGAATGGGCCCAAAAGTTAAGCAGCACATTTGGCTCTTTTATTAGGATCATGTATTAATGTAGAAAACTGAGCTATGCATTTGTTAACTTTGTTTAAAATTGCCAAATTTAGTTGTTTTGACATTAGTATAAATAGGCATTTCCTGTCTGCATACTTTCATGTTTGATGTTAATTGTTTGTAAGGAAATTATGATGGGAAATACTATATTAACAATAATCTTTTTACTTACATTTAAAGACACATTCAAACCTTGACCTTGTTTAGTCATGGTTTACCTCCACCACACAAAGACCAGTGAGCTGCGTTGGTGGAGGTCTGCCCTCTCCAAGTGCTTCTAGTTAGTCTTGGTTTAATCCTGGTTTAATCCTGGTTCTTTACAGTAAAAACATACCTTCAGCCATCACTGCACTAAATCAGCAGGAAAGTAACTCTATTATTGCCAATACCCAATAAAACTGAAACTGCCATGATCTGATCGATTGACATTATTAAAGTATGTGTCAATGTATAATAGGCATGTAATAACTTTAGACTTAAATGTATAACATGGTATATTCACTGCAAACAACAAATCAAATTGTCAGTTAAGGAAAACTTTCCCGTTGAATATTCAAAGAGGTAGTTCTCAAGGGTTGTACTGACAGAAAAGTAAAATGTAAATTGTATTATGAAACCTATTCTTCTGCACACAACCGATACATTTTAGGCAATAAAAAAATTAGAAAGAAGGGAAAAAGTTCAAATGACCATTTTGAAAGAAGAGGCGTGCAGTTAATCTGTAGTTTGTGGGTTTAGACTTATCAGCGTGATCCTGACCATTTTTGTGCTTTTGTGTTGAGCTATTTGTGATTGTGTCATAAAACTCCAAACTGGAGTGTGTTTTTACAGCAGCATGTTGAGTTGTGTGTGGGATGAGCTTAAAATAAACTACATTACCCATGATCCTTGTAACAAAAGGTTAATGTCTTTTTAATAGTGCTTCTAAAAACCATGGAAACGCTTAGTGTACAACTTGTCTGCAACTAGTCAGGGTGAGACAAGATGATTACTAGACCTATAGTACTGGTTTAATTCTGGGTTAGTCCTGGTTTATTCCCGGGTTACTCCTGGTTTAGTCCTGGTTTAGTCCTGGTTTAGTTTCAGTTTAGTCTGGGTTTAGTACTCATTTATTTCTGATTTAGACATGGTTTAGTTCTGGTTTAGTCATGGTTTTATTACAGATTAATCATGGGTGGTTTAGTTATGGTTTTACTACAGATTAATCTTGGGTTAGAGCTGCTTTAGACCTGGTTTAGTACTCACTTATTTCTGATTTAGACATGGTTTAGTCCTGGTTTAGTCATGGTTTTATTACAGATTAATTTTAAGTGGTTTAGTCATGGTTTTATTACAGATTAATCTTGGGTGGTTTAGTCATGGTTAGTACTTATTTAGTTCTGATTTAGTCCTGGTTTAGAGCTGGCTTGATTTAGTTTAAATCCTGGTTTAGTATTATTGATATGTGGTTTAGTCCTCATTTAGCCCTAGTTTGGAGTTGCTTTACACCTGGTTTAGTCCTGGTTTGTTAGGACTTCTTGATCTCAATTCAATGATTCTGCCTGGATTGGCCTAAAATATAAAATATAATCTATAAGCATCTGGTTAGATATTTATTATCATCAGAAAAAAATACTGCAGATACATAATATGAGCTGTTTGGAACATCCTGGTGATTCTGATGTCATTGAAATTCAAAATACAGAAGTGAAAATGCTGATGAGGTCTGCAGACTGTTAGGACTGTTCAGCCTTCAATCACTGTGGTCTGTGAAGGTCCTTCAGGGGGGGGCCCAGAGCCCCTACATCAAGTTTTTAAAAATAAATTTGGCTTGAAATGAAAAACAAAAATGTAGACAAGTATATCATATTGAATCATGTCAAGCTATTAATGCAAGCAGTGTTTATAGAATGTATAGAACATTTGATGAAACAGACTAAGTGTTGTATTTTGGAAGAAGATTTCAGATTTGAGGCGCCGTGGAGATTATTTGGATATTGAAGGGGCCCTGTGGTATCCTGCTTTAAACTCACACCCTCTAAGATTAAACATATGCACATCTGATGGGTAACCCTTTAAAGCAAGTCAATCTAGGAGCCTGTCTCCTGTTAAATCCCATAGTGTTCAATGCCAAAACGGTTCACATTTAACATGTTGTGAGGAATAGCTTTAGCAGAAGGCTTAAAGGGATACTGTCACGAGAGTGAAATAGCTGATGGAGGAGTTTCTCATAATTTGCTGTATAAGGTTATTGGTAACAGTTTTTGTTTAACAATCGCTTAGTCGATTAATCGCTCAGTGAGGTCTTAGTATTCACTCAGCATCAATAAAGCTGGTATAATGTATTTATTTTTAATTGTATTACTGCTTTATTTTTAGGTTGATTTTTAGTTCAAATAAATAGATAAATATGTTTTGTTACTAAATCGATTTTAAGTCACTTGTTTGTGTTACACGCTGACAAGTCCCTTTGCTATACTGCTTAATGTTCTGCTGGGCACTGATCCTAAGTGAAACAGCAGCAAGAACCCAGCTCCATCTAGCTCTGAAGTGATTTCTGTAATTCTGTCATTTCTTCTCGATACCGTTATGAGTGTCAGCCTGCTATAACACACTATTAACTGCCATCATTCCAACGTATCTGAGACCAAGACAGACGTGTAGTAGCATGCATGGTAACTTACAGTGACACCAGCCCAAGTGGCAGCACCAGTGCAGCTTGAAGCACTTCCCGTGGCTGTGCGTAGCGCAAATGGAGAGTCCATCGCACGGCAGGAAGTCTGGTCTCCCGGCGCAGCTTTTGGCCAGAGCTTGTGCCTCGTCCAACTTCTCACTTTTCGGACACTTATGTGCTCCCGAGGCGGCCATGCCAACATTTCCCGAGTCCAGATATGCGAGCTACGTCCGGGGAAAGTGTCCGAAAGCCGCGGTGAGGATAGCCTCCGTTCCTCGGAGCTGGGGGAGCTGTGAAAGTGGGAGGCGGACTCTGAATGTCAAAAGACGCCGCAGCTGGCTTTGTTTTCTCGCTACAAATCACTGCATGCTCGCCAGAAGACTACTGTACCAAACCAAACGACATACTGTCATTGTACAAGGCTCCAGCGCTCGCCGTAGTCACATCTTTGCATCCACCCGTGGCGTTGGGGAGCTCCTGTGTGCGCGCAAAGTGACGCGCCTACGGAACAACGGCGCGCATTTGAACTTCATCAGTCAGCGGGAGGAGTCCACAACAGACCAGCTGCGCCTGCTCCGCTCCTGCCCACTTCAGAGCAGATAAAACTACTACAAACATTTTACTTTTTGTCTTATTAATGTAATTTGTAAGAAAGATTGTGCATGTATTGCATCTTTCATCTTTCAGAAAACTGCACAAAAGCAGCTCAACATAATGGAGCTTATTGTGGTGCAGCAGAGGAGGTTGAAGCCGCTAGGGGGCAGACCAAACATCTGCTCCCAGTGAGAGGGCTTGTGAAAGAGCCAAAAGCGTTTAACAGCTGCGCTCCCCCCGCGCCACACTCCATCAGCTGCAGTCAGAGGAAACTAGGAAAATCATCATTACATCAAGAAAAGACCTCTCTCCCTCTCTCTCCCTCTCTCTCCCTCCCACTCCCTCCCACTCCCTCCCTCTCCCTCCCACTGAAGTCACAAAAAATCATCAGTTAACATGAAGCACAATGAATGTAATGTAATGTGTAGTGAAAGATTCTGACACATAAAATCCATTGTGCATTATTGCTTTTATTGATTGTTTCATCATTTTAATATTATGCTCCATAAAAAAATAGACATTTATTGACAAAATGTATTAAACAGATAAAGATACAAATGCACAAATATCATTCATAATCAAAATGTTTTGAAGATCAAAGACAGATTTACTGGGGAAATCAGACACACTACCAGTGTGTTTACCTGCAACACTTATTAACATTTTTATTATAATAATATGAAGTAATCAGTTCATATTAAAGCTTAGTATGATAATGATAGTGATAAAATATAGCAGCTCAATATGATTACCTTGAATCATCCATCAATCTCATTTGGTTAAGCCTATGGTTTTAAATGGTATTAAAAGAAATATGTCTCAGAGTGAGCTGTGCAGTTTCTTGATGACTTCTCTCCACTTGTGGATGGGTGGACTGCCGCTGGACACCAGCCTGCGGAGCAGGGGGCAGGGCTGGAGGTGGGGTATATCAGGGTGGAGCTGCTGGTAGTGCTCCAGCCTCTGCAGGACCTTAGACAGCCCAACCAGGCCGGCATAGAACATGGGCCCCCCGCGGTGCCGGGGCCAGCCGTACCCAAACACATAGATCATATCAATGTCCTCGGGCCCCGCCGCGATGCCGTCCTGGAGGATTTGAAAGCCCTTGTTGATGAGAGAGAACAGACAGCGCTCCAGTACTTCCTGAGAGTCGATGTGACGGGCCACCAGCCCCTGACCAGCCCTGTACTGCTCCAGGAAGCTCTGGAGCCAGGGGTCAGGGCGGGCCACCCTGCCTCCCGGTCTGTCATACTGGTACCACCCTCGCCCTGTCTTCTGCCCAAAACGGCCCTGCTCACAGAGCAAGTCCCCCAGAGGACTGTACCTGCACCCCTGCCGCACCCTGCTCACCTGCCCAGCCTCCACTAAACCCTCAGCCTTCCTCACCCTCCAGCCCACATCCAGCCCTGACAGGTCTGACATCCTGAACATGCCCATGGGAAACCCAAACTCCTCCAGAGCCCGGTCCACGGTCTCAGGACTGGCCCCTTCCTCCAGCAGAAACAGAGCCTCTTGAGCATAAGGCTTCAACATGCGGTTCCCCACAAAGCCTCTGCAGTTTCCCACAGCCACACTCACTTTCCCCATTCTCTTGCCTAGCTCCATGGCAGTGGCCACAGCCTGAGGGGCAGACCTGGACCCGTAGACCACCTCCAGCAACCTCATGACGTGGGCTGGGGCAAAGAAGTGCATGCCCACCACCAGTTCAGGGCTGTGTGTGTGTGAGGCCAGGTGGTCTATGTCCAGAGCGGAGGTGTTGGTGCAGAGCAGAGTGCCTGGTCTACAGATGGAGGAGAGCTGTCTGAAGATCTTCTCCTTCAGACTCATGTCCTCAAACACAGCCTCTATCACCAGCTCCACCTCTGCTACAGCTTGGAGCTTCTGACTGTACTGAACTTCACCCAGCACAGAGCCCCCTCCTCTACTCTGAGCCCTCTCCAACATGGCCGACACCGCCCGCTGCCCCTCCTCCAGCTGCTGCGGCTGGGTCTCCACGGCAACCACTGACAGTCCCGCTTGGGCCAGGGCCACGGTGATCCCTCTGCCCATGTTGCCCAGACCTTCACAGACAAAACACAAGAAAAGGAGGTGAAGAGTAGCACACAATGTACTCTGGATTAAATAGGATGCTAAGAAATCAATATTAACTTTAGTTGAAACATGTGTGGGAGAGCTAGCTTTCAGTCTATAGGCAGACACATTATTATTGAATATAATAGGAAGTGCAGGCAGTAAACTGCAGCACAAGGTTTCTCCAAAGCTTGCATTTTTAAAGTCACAAGCTGCTGATCTCCACACATCCAGACTGTCATTAGACCCACCGCAGGAGAGAGCTCATACCAACATGAACCCTACCTCCACAGGCAACATTAGAGACATAATACACTGTATTTAATGCCATTTTGAAACTACTTCAAGTGAATCACTGCATCCAGACCAAACCAGGCTTTATTAGCTCAAAACCAGAACTAGACTAGACTAAACCAGGGTTTAACCAATAAACTAAACCAGGGGTAAACAAACTAGGGCTAAACCAAAACTAAATCAAACCAATAAACTAGAACTAAACTAGAACTAAGCTACCACTAAACTAGAACTAAACCAATAAACTAGGACTAGGACTAAACCAAGAGTAACACAATAAACCGGGACTAAACCAGAACTGAATCAAGATTAAACCTGGATAAAACCAGAACACTTAAACCAGGGCCAAACCAATAAACCAGACCTGAAGAAGAACTACACCATAACTAAATAAAGACTAAACCAACAAACCAGACAACACTGATGGCTTAATACACTTATAGTATATTTAACCTAATTCCAGAACTCTTACCAATGACGGCTGTTTTGGTGACGGGTTTGGGCTTGCTTGTGTCCCAGCGTGCTCCACTTGGTGTACTCCACCTGCTCACAGCTCTCTGAGAGAAGAAGCAGTACAGCAGCGCCCGGGCCTGTCCAGACGTGAACAGTGTGCCCATCAGCGCTGCCTCCCTCTCCATACCCTGGTTGTAGGGCAGAGTGGCAGCCGCCCGGACAGCCTGGACACATGCCAACGGTGCTATGGCTCCGCGGGCGCTCTGACGGACCCTCTGCATCACCCCGTCAAACAGGGAGTCTAGGTCAGGGGGGCAGGGGCAGGGCAGGGTACTGATGCGACGGGATGTTAAAGGCTGTCCTGAAAGACAAAAAATAAAATAATCATCATCTTAAATGTGATCCTGTGTTCTTAAGTGATTCAAAGCTGATGGAACAGTCTAAACTCAGTATGTGTGAATAATGTATAGTGTGGGACGAACAAATGCAGCTCCATCGATGCATGTATCCCAGTCAGCATTAGCATGAGTATAAACAGACTTTTAATCACTACTATTATCTCACAACTGTAACTCCCATAACTTCAAAATATAGAGGCGGGGCTTCAAGGTACATGAGGAAAGAGACGGAAGGGAGCTTTTCAAGTTTTCCAAATACCTTTCTTGCGTCGCTATGTCTCCCTGGGTGCAAAAGCTCTGAATTTCTGCTTTAAATCGGACATTCAGGACTGGCCTGTTTGTTTTTTGTGTGGGGGGGGGGGGGCTGTTCTCCACGTTCCATTTTGGCAGTGTTTTGGCCCATTTTCTTCAATTTGTGGTTCATTCTGAGCCTGGCTGTAATTGCTTCTCCAGCGCACTTATCCACTCAATCAGCAGATCCCCTCGTAGCAGAGAGCTCAGTGATTTGACAGACCATTTCCTCCATAATCAGAGACAGTGCTGCAGCTCTGTTACAGCTCACCTTGAATCACAACAGGCTGAAATAAGGACAAGTCTATCCATTTAGTCCATCAACGCACTCATTTATATTTTAGATTGTCAGAGCCAGACAGCTTGACAACATACACAGCTTCACATTTCTCTTTTGCGTTCCTTTAGTGTCAAATATTGTGTATGCAATTTTCATTTTTGCACATATCCTATCAGTCTTTAATATTGTAAATGAGCAAATCAATACTAAACCCTCAAAGATTGTGTACTGGTGGGCCTGGACCCAAAAGTGGGCTGTGGATAGGTTCTTTAGGTCTAGCCCACACAGAGAAGAGCTAAGGCCAGGGATGTCCAAACTTTTTCCCTGAGAGTTACATTGTCAAGTGATATCTTGTTCTTGTATCTTGTTACACAATGAACACTTACTTTTAATTGATCTATAGAGTCACATGCAGTAAAGAGACAATTTGGGCCAAATGAGAGGTAAGTCTGAGGCTCCGTGGGCCGCATTTGGCAATAGTTTGGACACCCTGGCTTAGGTGTACCTGCAAATCCTATTCTTATAGTAAGGGCATTTCATCCACTCTCATTTGGTGTTTTGAGAGCCTGAATTCATTTTGAGTGTACAAACACTTTAATTTCAAGAATTTTGCATTAAAAAAAATCTGCTCCATTCTCTCCATTCGTTCCTGTCATCTGCCATATCAGTAGTGAGGTTCCAGATCCAAAGGTATCCCTCCAAGTCACTTTCACATAGATTTTAAACAGGTGGGTAGAGTAGCCAAAAATTATACTAAAGTAAGATTACTGTTACTTCAAAATAAAGTAAAGTAAATAAAAAATAGTCATCCAAATATTTACTCAAGTAAGAGTAAAAAAGTAACAAATCAAGCCACTAAAGACACAGTTTGCATAATCGCTTTAAGCAACAAAGGGAAGTAATAAATGAAATTATTATTACACGTAAAATATACTTTAAAAGTTACTCAAGTAAATGTAATATTTTGAATTCACATCTACATGCAGGTCTTTGGAATGTGGGAGAAAGCCATACTACCCAAAGAGAACTTCTAGTTCTTGAGAGTGCTGAACCCTCGCTCCTAACGCCACACACACTTGTGCCTAGAGTTTTTTGCCCATGTTAATTTTAGTGGCTGTGCTGACATGTGAGAGCCACTCTATAAAACCCTGTTACATCCTCTGTGATAAGATAACATGAGACAGAATCCTTCACAGCTCCACTGAATTACTCTCATCTGTGTGGTGTGGGCCAAAAGTGGGTCAGCACGCACAGCTTACAGGATCTGATGTAACCTCTACACATTTTAAGTTCATTTTAGAAGAATCAGGCCACTAGAGACGCTAAAAACTAGACAGGGTTTCACAATATTAGAAAAATGTGCAATAATAACTATGATGAATATTGCTGAATATGTGGAATATTCCTATAATGATATGACTGGTAATATTTGGATTGTATTTTGACTTTAACCCTAACCCTCTGACAGTAATGTTCTGGATGTTAAACAAATAAATCAGTCACCAGTAAACCAGAACTAGACCAGAACTAACAAGAACTAAACCAAGACAAAACCAGGACTAAGCCAAGACCAAGATTTAACCAGAGCTAATGAAGAGCTAAACTGTCACTAAACCAGGGCCAAACCAACACACCAGGACTAAATCAGAACTAAACCAGTACTAAGCCAGAACTCAACCAGTGCCAGCCACACACTAAATAGGGACTAAACCACTAAACCTGAAGTAGACAAGACTAAAACTCAAAACAAAATCAAGACTCAACCAGGTCTAAATCAAACTAAACCAGGACTAATCCAAAACTAAACCAGAATTCAAAGAACTACAGCTAAACCAAATCTGACAGATTAATTTTTGCAATACCAACATTTCATTTGCTGATAAATGTTCCGATGTGCAGTCCATTTTAACATCACAGATGCCTTCATAGTTCTGTTGACGTGACAGACAGTGCAGTGTTATCCTGTCCTTTACCAGGACATTATTGCGGTGCTTAATCTGTAAATGGTAGAGCTTTGGTCAATGGATTTGTTATGTAGCCTGCTCACCCTGACAGATGTAGCGGGCAGATGCTGCAACCGCTGGGCTAAAAAACATAATCTTATCACCAGTGTATGCAAGTCAACTTACACGTGCATCAACTGGCCAGCATACAATGCTACATGCCAACTTTACATCAATTCATATTCACGAGCACAGATGTTAGCCATAGTGTACATTTCACAGGCCCAGACAGCAATAAAATTAGCCACCAATTTCCTGTCCTGGTTTAGGATCCGTCATAAACCTGGGCAGATCTCCATAATTCTCCATCTTGTGTGCTGTAGGCTTCACTGTCTGACTCAGTTAAAGCCAGGGCCTTGCAACGACACTTGCTCTCTCACCCACTCAAAGGCATTTTGACAGGTCTGTACAGAAAGGTAATCATTAAAAACATATATGTTTATATTTTGAACAAACTATTGATCAAGATATAGTTCTATTCATTTTAAAAGTGGATCTCTTATTTTCTACAGCATAGTTTAAGAAAGCAAACAAGGTTGACAACAAAGGATTGTGTTAAGCACCTCTGCTAATTATATCGGCGAAAACAGCGTGTCGCCGATATTATGGAATCACGTCGGTGCGCGTCCGCGCCCGCGTCCGCAGATCCTAGCTGTGAACGCGATAACTCAAAAACGAATTGCCGGAT
>JAVQKC010090168.1:0-25580 GCA_036025475.1 Philypnodon macrostomus
ACCAACCTTCCCGCTGTGCATGTGAGACTGCCAAGGTGAGGTTGTGTCCTCTTGTTAAGAGCGATTAATGGCACTCGTTATGTACATAATGAAACAATCCCTGCTGATGCATAGCGTGGCGTTGTCCCCCTACTGTTCTGCTGTATACCATTATATGCAGTGTGTATAACAGTGAGTATAGGAGGCTCCAGTTACATCTCCCAGCACTCTAGCTATGTGTTTGATGGAGACCCCCTTTTTAAGCCAAATGAAAACCGAACAGGAATTAAGGCCTTGTCAATTCACTGTTGACTCCTTTTTCATTTGGGATGCGCTCAACGTCGTGGCTCCCTGCGTGACATGTGTTCCGAAAGATAGAAATGGGTGGCTTCTACCGCTCGTCCCGTTTTGACTGGCGGAGTAAATTTAGATCTTATCTTCTTGTGTGTGTTCTTTTATAGCCCGAGAATGTTCACCTAACATCAGCTTTTAAGTTGACCTTGTTATGTTGTTTGCTCGTCTCAGGCTTGTGAGTGTGTGTGTGTGTGTGTGTGTGTGTGTGTGTGTGCTTTTCTGGGACGAGACGCTGCAGGCTTCCCTATAGGTTTTTATTTTGACCTCGAATGTGTGTTTGTGTGTGTGTGCGTGTGCCAACAACCATTCAGTGCCTGAGTCAAGCTGTGCAAGCTCTTTTAATCCCACGCCCTGGTGCACGTAGGCTTGATTAGTGGCAGCAGTTATCTGTGCAGAAGACAGCCCGCCCTCCTTTAGCATTTGGTCAGGTCTGGGGCATTGGGGGGGTGTCAAGTCATGAGAAAGGTGAACGGCAAAGGAGAAAGGCAGAGCGGGAGGAGGAGGAGCAGGAAGAGACTTGGCGAGGAAGAGTGTAGTCCTCATTAGTATTCTAAAGCAGTGCTCCTGCCAGTAGAGCAAATTGATTACTGCACTTTACCTGTATCAGCCTCCATAGCTAAGGATGACAAGGAACATGGAGCATGATGTGTGTCTGCATACACTGCCCAAATAGACACACACACGAGCCAGTTTATTGGGTACATCTTGAGCCTAATAAAGTAGGCTTGGTGTATGGTCTTCTGCAGATTTAGTAACAAGGGATTATTTGAGTTACTGTAGCGTTTTCATCTGACATCTACAATGCATTTTCTTACCACTCCTGTAAAGATAGTTGTACATTAAAATCCCCGTAGATCAGTACATCACACCAGCCCACCTGGCACCATCAACTACCTTCATTTTACTAAGTCATCTATTCTTAAATGTACTGTGTTGCTATCATGTTCTTAGTTGATTCAATTGAACAGGTGTACCTAATAAAGTGGCCTGTAAAGATTCTGTGGGGAAACAGTTCTAACCCCCTGAATACCTTTTAGATATGTTTACCTCTGGAGAGTTTTCTTTTATTTTCTCCTCTCCATCACCTTCATTACAGAGGAGTAATAGGCTGTTGCAGTTTGGGCGCTGGCCTTGTCTACCGCTTTCTGTCTGATTTAATAGTCAATGCCTGGCTTGGGGAAGACAGACTCATTTCCTGCGAGCCTTGGCCCTATGCTCATCTGCAAGCGGGATGACAATTAGTGTGGTTACAGTGGCAGCAACTGATCAATTCAGAGCCAAAAAAGAAACCCGTTGGGATTCTCTCTTGCTACCTGGTTTCACAATTAGGACTGTTAGGCATGATTATCAAATTCTTCATATTGTCTTTCACCACTGATTAAGGGGTTGTGTACCTGGGCTGACAAGTGAAGGAAATTAGAGCAATTAACCTCTGCATCGAAAAAAAGAGCAGCACATTGACTGATGACAACCTTCAGAATTAACAACCACAATGACTTAGACATAATACTATTAATATTACTCAAATATTATGTAGCCATTTAAGCCAGGTCAAACTGTACATCAATTGTCATCAAATAGGCTATTATCACATCCAGTGTGAATGAGTAACCTTCCAACTACTTTAATTACATTTTTAGTTACATTGCTAATAAATAATACCAGAGAAAATAAAACGGTCTTTTTTCCCTTAACATCAAATTGACCCATTCTTGTCACACATTCAGTTTCACTGCATATGTTTATTAAGCCTGCCTAACAACACAGTTATCATTAGCTATTCATTGTTAACTAGGGCCTGTCAGCCCCGATTGCATTTAAAATATTCCCTCTACACCTTGCAGCTCTCTCTGCATGTTTATCAGCCCATCACTACTGGTTTTAGCCAACTACCCTGTGATACTGCTTAATCGGTTTATGTCAACCCTTTTAATAATTTCTGACCAAGGTTGCTCATTTACAAATACTGGTAACTGGTGATGCTTACTGACCAGGACCTCCTAAAGCAAAGCTATGAAAAGCTGCTCTATCCACATCTTCAAGATATCTAGACAGAAAATATAAATGTTGTGTTATTTCAGTTAAACAATGAAAAGTCTATGCTGCGTTTTATGGTTATATAATGATTTAACAAGACATTTTTGGAAGTCTTTGGTCTTCTATCTAGGACACCTCCATTTGGGAAAAAAAAGTCTGGGGTGGGGGGTGTTGACTGCAGCATCAAACATTTTGCCCACTGGGTACAATGGCGACTATTTCCTGATAATCTCTTGTGTAATTGTCCCGTGTATTGGAGCCTAATAATAATTGGTTACTTTCTGTGCAGTGCCTTGCTTCAAAAGGACTCCTGGGTTGTGCTGCCACAGGATAGAGCGCCACAAGCTTCTCTGAGCAAAGAGACAAAAGGTTTCTTGTTTTACAGAAGCTGGTATTTAAGACATCTCTTTGATATAAACAGTGTAGATTGTTGACTCATCAGATGACCCTCGATAGACGTCCTGTTTGACTTTTACAGGTGTCTTCCCCACCCCATAAGTAGGTCACAATGGTGTATTAACAGCATTCTCACCACTAACCTGTTTGACAGTCTGATATATTTGCTGTAGCTGTGTTTGTAGGTTGCGCTACCTTTTGCTCTGCAAGAGCTGGGCTGGCCATCAGGCGTACGACTAATCTTATTGAAGTCTCCTGTTCGTTGGCACGGGTTCAGCTCGGCCGGCATGCCAACTGGACTGGTGTGGCTTGGGAGATTTTCCCGGAAAAGGTTACACATAATTGTTTTATACTTGATTGGGTTAAATGTATCTAAGAGATGTAGCTGATTTCCTTTAATGGTGCAACTTTAAATGGTTGTCTTGACTCGGGTGAAGCGAGGGTGGAAAGACAAACTTGTTTTTGATTATTCTAATGTAATGGCAATTCAAATGCATGTCAGAGTAAAAAATAATATAATTTCAAATCTAGAAAGTAGGTCAATAGGAGCGTTATGAAATGTTCTTTCCATCACCAAGACCTCTGTCACACATCATTGTACTCCAGACCATCCTAAATTTGTCAGTGAAAAAGTCTGCACACTTTTAATGCAATAAAGCCAAACATTTTGCTGACTCATTGCAATGGCCTTCTCGGGGTTGATGCCAAGGATATTATGGAAATGATTCATTAAAGGCCAGGGTTTTTAGCTGGTTTTATCCAGCTTTCAGGGCAGCCTGACAGTGGGACATTTGATCTCAATTGCAAAGCAGCCCATTTCCCTCAGACATCACTGCTGCAGTCTGCTTCAAAAGCCTTGCTCTGCCTTTCAGCGTGCTGGCCATGGGGCAGTCAGCTGTTCCTATTTGCAGCTCCCATGTTTACAAATGGAAACTGTGTGTTGTTTTGGGAGGGGAAATGAGCTCCATTTTAGGACAGGCGATGTAAGCAGAAGATTACCTCGGAGCCCCAGAAATGAAGCAGGTATAGATTGATGGCGGCCACGGCTCATTAAGAAGGAATGTGTGTGTGTTTAATTGTTGCACTAATTCTCAGCCACTCAGGAAATGGCCCCTGGGTGGGTCTTTGAAATGGCACACAAATATTTACTATTGAAACAAACATTTTTGTAAGCATATCCATGCAAGCTGAGCACGTAAAATACAGTACCGTGGTAGTATCGTCAATTCAGCGGCTTCTTTGGATAGACCCTCCACCAGTCAGCTGGGCCCCGCTCAGATGACTCATCAGTGAGCACGTATTCCTCAGCCCGCTCTCTCTCCACCCTGAGAACTCTCTGTACTGATGAAGCCAGTTAAAATCTGCCCCCACGTTGGCCATCTCACAGCAGATGCAGGCCAAGGACTTTATAGCTCCAGTCCCATCTCATCTGATGCACATTATTTCTCTCATTCAAGTGCCCTGAGCTGGATGGTTTGTCCCAAAGGATTAGCACAAGAAGCTTGACTTTTAGCATTGGTATATCACATTTCCTTTATGTGGGGTACATGCACTGTTGTCTGTCTGTGCACATGGGGGCATGTGCACTATGCATGACTTGTTTGGTCAATGCATCCTAAGAAGTGGGTCAGAGTGCCCTAGTTCTCATTGTGTGGGTGTGTTGGTGTCTGTGGAATATATTTCAGTATTGGTTTGTCCTGATTGCTTGCAAAAAACATTTTCTTGTTCTAGTGCTCCTGCTGTTCAATAGCATGTTATTCTCTTGTTTACCACTTTCAAGGTGAACGAGAGCTTTAATTCAAGTTTCCTCGGGTGCACTCGCTCACTGGTGGAAGACTTGGAACAAGTGCTTTTGGTCAGGTAGCTTATGTTTTGTCTTATTTAATCATGTCAGGCCATATTGAATTTACAAATAGCGGTCACGCTGCATGTGTAACGGAGCTACCCCGTTGAGTATGTGCAGCAGAGCTGGGCTGCAGATTACATGATATAATAGTGTTTAGGCATCGCCTCTCCTTTTAAATTCCTTTAACCTTGACTCCCCTTAAATGCATGGAGAACACATCTGCCAGGCTTGTGTCAGACATTAGTAATACACACCACTTGGGCAGCATTGTCACTTTTTATTAACGCCCAGAGCTTTGCATGGACACCAGCTGTTGCATCAACTGGAAAAGCCTTGGCGGCATGAATGACCTTGACTTTAACTGCCGCTCCTATGGCTCTTTCCCTTTTTTATTCTTTTGTTTGGTCTCATACATTTTAAATGGCTTAAATGGATTACCATTCCTGACAATGAAGGTCATTTAGGAACTCAAAAAGATAAAACCGGAGGAGTGCATTACTTGGTGAGAATGTCCGTGCCCCTGTGTCTGCGGGTGATAGTCGGAATAATCTGGAGGTCAGTGGAGCCGACGAAGGTCGCATGTCCAAATCTAATCCTTGACATCTGCATTGGCACATTTGTATGTCACTCTTTGGTAATGCCTAATATCTCAGAAAGTGGCTGAGAGTGCAGTGACCTTTCCTGTTCCTGTCTTTAAGCACAAGAAGAGCAAGACAGACAGAAATAAATGAAGAGTGGAGCAGCCGGGGGATGATGAAGCTTTCACCCCTCCCCGTCACTTGCCCTCCCTCTCATATGTGCGTGGCCCACTGTTGAGGTAGAAATCACTTTAGAATTGTGCCTGCTCTGTCATTGGCTGACATTGTCAAGGATAATGGATAATCACCACAGAAAGTGTAGAGAAGCTCATTGGTGCACTGGTGTCCCACAGAGGGGGATGGGGTGGAGGTCAGGCTTTTTGGGTGCCACCACCAATGAGATGACATGTTAACAGATGTGTAAGGTCATTTCCAATGTATACACAAGGGAAGATAATGTAATAGTAATGCACAGATCACACATTGTGAGAGGCGAAAGGAGGAGGGCCCTGTGCTTTAGGGGCTCACTATAGAGGACAGCTTTCCCTATATTAAGGTCATTTATTTGTTAACAGAGCGCTGTCGCTGGAAAGAACATATTTTTTCTTGCCCTTGCAGTGCCAGGGCTTTGAGATACATGCTCTGTTGTTACATACCTCTCAAGAGCCTGAAGGTCCCTGCTTTGTTTAAAGAGTTATTTGTACTTTTTGTGAGATAGAGTATGCAGTAGCTGTGCTGTATATAAATGAATTCGGTGCAGTGTCCCTGTGCTGCCTTGTCTGCTCTATTGAAGTTTCTTTGGGCAAAAACACAGACAAGGTCAACTGTAATTCTAAAGGTTCACTGCCAGCAGTAAAGAGATTAACAGCATTTTCCATGTTGAAACCGTGTCACTCTTCTTTTTTCCATTTATATTTTCTCTCTCTATCTTAAGGGGTGTATCAAGCCATATTAGTGATGGTTCCACACTGAGTTGAAGGTAAACATATGTGCATGTTTACCATGCTGATCAAACACAGTGTTACAGGGCCATCTATTATAATTGCACTAAGCGTACTGGCGGGAAAATAGCCCTAATCCTGAGCATCTAAGATTAGCATGACAGCAGACGTCAGATGGCCCACTGCGACCAGGTTGGCTTTTGTTGTTCTCAGATTTAGGTCAGCAGCTTAAAGATGGCCTTGAAAGGTAATTGACGCTGATGAGCCAATCGAAGTTTTTGTGTTATGCTATGCCTCACTTTTTAAAGCATCTTATCAGTGTGTAGGGCTGTGTTTTGAAGACAGTCTAATTGGTTGTTTTCAGAATGTGATGTCATACCCTCAGATGGGGGTAGGGGCCAGAATTCTATATTAATATGAATTCCCCCCCCAAAAAAATCTACAAATTTTGAATTTGGTCATTTCTATTAGTGACAAGGTCGTTTACCCCCTATGTTTAACCAACCACACACAAAATCTGCAGATTAATGTATAGGGCTATAGAATGTTGTGATCTCACCTGCAACCCAGCAATAAAGCAGACCAGATTGTTTTGTCACAGGCGCGCCGATTTAATTGTGATCAGGTTCAATCCTGTTCTAATCCCTGCTCATTTTCAAGGTGGCATAAAGTGACACCTCCCTGCCCTTACTGTCAGGCCAACCTGTGGACCACAAGGTTGGATTTCAACCTGTTTGGACACAGCCTCTTTCTTGGCCTCACTTCAGCTCTCTCTAAAGTATTTAAACTAGCAACTGTGTTGGTTGCCGTGGCCTTTCGTCATAATCAAGGACTGCTGTCCTGTTGTGTGACCTGCTATGTTAGTCCACTCAGTGGACACCAAAGGTGAGGGCGGCATCGGGAAAGGACACAGACAGCAGCTGAAGAGAGGTGGAAACTCTGTATTAATTAACCTTTATGGGAGGCGGCCAGGACTGTCGAAGGTGTCCTGTATCCACAGAAACCACGCTGACAGGGTTCACAGCAGAGGTCTCTTAGGGCAGCGCCATTGACACTGTCATGGCAACTGGCACAATGCTCACCCTAGTGTCAGTGACTCTGCCCTCCTGACAGTGGTGTGGGGTGACAGGTGCAGCTGATCCTTAATCCACCCTACCCCCAACCTTTAAGACGCACAAATCACATGCAATATAAATGTACGCACATACACACACACACACACACACACACACACACACACACATACATACACATACACACATACACATGCACGGTTGTCTTGTCTTTGCTTTCTTCTCTGCCTTTGTACTCCTGTCAACAAAATATTAAACCACTTGTTTTGCTTCCGTTGAAGGGTTTAGAAATAGTTCAGTTTAATCTGCGGGGAGATAAACAGTAAAATACAGTGTAAAGAATCAGAAGCCAACAGAGCAGTTTTAGGTTTTCTGCCTAGATGTGTATGCCCATAACAGTATACTTCTTGCACTTAATCACACCAGTGAATGCCTGTTGTGATGCATGTGGGTGACTGGGTGGGTGGTTTCTTCTTTATACATAGTGAAGGTTGCATCTCAAGTGCATAAGGAGCAGGGGGTGGTGTTGGTAGGGGGATAATCCACTGAAATGACAAGCTGCATAAGAAATTATTCACAGCTCTCATAAGGCCCTTTACTTTTGAAAGGCATCACTGTGAGGGGCTTATAGCTCAAGACCTGAATGTTTTCAAGGTAGTGGGCTTGAATTTTCAATTTGGATCCAATCAGTTCTAATCTACATTTGTCGTCTGCTGGGTGGCTGAGAGGGGAGAGTGCAGAGAGGAGAAGGAGCCGTGTGCAGTCAATCTGAAATGTTGCTAAGTAACAGAGATGGCAGACAAGGTGCTGAAATGAATGTGATATAGTGCTGTGCAAATCCCCGCTTCTCACACTTTCTTTTTTCTCTCCGTTTCTCTATCCACCCATCCTTCCCTCCCTCTACTCTGTCTATCGCTCTTTCCCATAGGTCCCCGATGTGAGGTCGGCAAAGCTGAACGGCGCCACTGGCAGAATCACAGCCTGGCCTAGGACAGACATCCCAAACATCCATAGCCACGGAATGTGTCAACATCTTTGTGGTGAAATCCTGCTTACTCCTCTCCGGCTTCTCACTTAAGCCTGGAGCTGGGCCTACTGGGATCCCACTGTGTTTAAAGGCATATGACAATGCCTAGGAGGCCCACCTGCTCCAGATTGCCTTTGACCATGGTTGCTATTTTATCACAGTGCTGACTGGGCCCACCACAGAGGATCACAACCAAGCAGTGCACCCATTTAACCCACATAAACACTGTTTAAAGTATTTAGGAAGTGCATGCCAGTCACCCAAATGACCTAATGGACATTGTTTTCCAGTCACAGTGCTGAACTATACGAGGGGATCCGAGTATTGAACATGACTCATGGGGAGGAGCCTGGCCCTGAGACACACAAGGATTCAGCTGTTCTAACTTATCTGGAAGGTTTACTGATGCATCCAGTGGTGGCCGGGCCTGGGGCCACGGTAGGCGGGAGGTCTGAGGCTGCCCACAGCAACCAGGAGCAGGCCGACAAGGGGGCCAGACTGCCTAATCATGGGCCTGCCGCACAAGTGGCAGGCACAAACGGGCCCTCACTGGGTACTTCACAGCACCTAAAGAAGGCCCGCCTACTGCGTTCTGGAGCCTGGAATGATACAGCAAGCCAACGAAAGAGCACACCTTCAGTGGATATTAATGGTCAAGGAGGAGGGCTGCAAAATGGAGCCCTGGAGGGGTCTCCACATGGCGGTGAGAGCACCTTGTTGGCCTCTCTGCTACAGTCATTCAGTTCCCGACTTCAGAGTGTAGCCATGTCACAGAACCCTAACAAGCCCCCAAGTGAAGCTTCCCCTCCCCCCAAACCCTCAACTACAGATAAGGAGCCACTTCCTGCGTATGGCACAGCTTCAAGTCGTTTAAAAGGACTTATGAGAAAAACGAAACTTCAAAATCATAGCAACACGCCTTACAGTCGCAGGGGACAGGGGCAGGACAGACCCCCAGAGTCACCTCGATCTGCACACAGTGCAACACCCCCCTCAGGCACAAATGAGTCTGTGTCCTGTGCAGAGCGTCTGAAGGCTGTGGCTAACATGGTGAAAATCCGCTCTAGTCCAGCACCTTCACCAAAGCCCAGTGTGGCCTGCAGTCAGCTGGCCCTGTTGCTTTCCAGTGAGGCCCATCTCCAACAGTACTCCAGAGAGCATGCTCTTAAAGCCCAACTCTCTGGCAGATCTGCCAGTGAACGACTGGCAGCTATGGCCATCCAGCAGCATGGCCAGGAAACAAGGCCACCTAGTGTGGGAGGCACTATGCCTGGAGCCCCAGACACGATAAGCCCCTTAACAACCCAAAATGGTATGTCAACAACAACCACAATGACAAAAACACTCCCTCGATCAGGCCTGTCTAGTCCACAGAGTCCCTCAGTGTTGCGTGGTCACAGCCAAAGCTCCCCACCCACTCACACTCAAAGTCACAGCCACCCACCAAGGGAGAAGAGAGGCTTTGACTCCCGACCCACACGTCCACCACAGACATGTAGCAGCTTACTGTTGCTCCTCCTCAACAACCACAACAACCAGAAGCAACTGACTAAAAATGGGCACCTGGAGGACACCTGTGGCATGTTACCCCCCAGCGGCCCTTCATCCGTGACATCTGACAGTGAGTGTTCCACCCAGGAGCGTAGTCTGGCTAAGGACAGCAGTGACGCAGAGAGCTCCTACTCAAGCTGCTCTCCAATTGACCTCTCAATGAGAAGCCGCACAAGTACACAAGCCCCGAGCCCCAAAACTAACATGCTGTCCAACTCCCTCTCTTCCGGCTCCCCTCCCTCCTCTGTGCTGTCCCCTCCTCCAGCTCCTTTCTCTCCTCGGCCCTCTACTCAGCCCACAGCATTTTCACCAACCTCCGCAGCTGTTTCTATTGTTAATAGTTCCTCTTCTTTCTCTACCTCCTCCCTTGACAAGCTAACAGAGTCTTTAATAAATAAGTGGAAACCAGAGCCATCCGGTTCAATGGTCACTAAGAACAAAGAGCCTGAAATGAGCCCTGACCTAAAGTCCCACCCTAAGCTTACCCTCATGCAGCTCCTTCTTGAACGCAGAAATAGTGAGATGTCAAACAAAGGTGTTCAGAATCAAGAATTGCCTCTTGACATTACTATGGCCACAATGTCTCGCAGCCAATCAAGGGGTCATGTTTCCTGGGATGAAAACGGAACAAACAGCCCTACAGATAGGCCAGTGGCTCCAGCTCAGCCTCTGTACCCACTTAGTCAAGAACATAGTGGGACCCATTCCCCCTACTCCTTCCCTTCGCCTCGTGTCCAGTCCAGTCCATTAGATCTTTGTAAATCAAAAACTTTTCCTGTTGAGAACCCTCCTGAGCCTGCCTTTAGTGCCAGTAAACTTTTACAGAATCTAGCTCAGTGCGGCACAGCTTCCTCTCCTCCCATCCCTCCTAGTAAACCACTGGGACCAGACCTTGAAACCAACAGGCCTCTTGCCCTTTTGGAGCGGCTCAATGCGCCAATCCACCGGACAGCCGATACGCCGCTCTCAGAAGGGCCTTCAGGTAGTGGGACCCCCTTTAGTCGCAAGGACCCTTCACCTCCTTCTTCCCAGATTGAAAACCTCCTGGAACGGCGCACTGTCTTACAGCTGCTCCTTGGAACAGGCTCACCTTCTTCTACACCCAGCCGCAAAGAAAGGCCCGGGGGGAGTGATCGAAGGAGTGTGGAGGTGGCTGGGGGCAATTATGAGAAAAGCCCCAGTGCCTCCATCATTTGTGACAGCTCCAATGGACCCTCTTTACATGTAAAGGTCAAAACAGAGCACCTAGAAGAGAAGGGGCAGTCGTCTGGTGCCTCTGATGATCTGAGCAGCAGAAAAAGACTAAGTAGCTATGAGAAGAATAGCCCTCTGTCTGATTATAAGCCAGAATTAAAAACAGAGCCTCGGCCTGCTGAGGTCATAGAGAAATATGGCCTTCTCAGCCAGCTGCTTAAACAACAGACTGCCACATATTATACAAGTGCTGCTGTGCAGGCTGAGCCACCGCGACAGGTTAAAGAGGAGCAGAGGGACTATCCAAGCCCCAGTCCCAAGAAAAGGCGTCTTTGCTCTGAACGGACTAACAGTTTGAACAATAGCAGCTCTCCAAGAGCAGTGGAACATAACAACATGGTTTTTGCCTCTCCTGGTCTCCGGGAGGGTTTGGATCATCAGAGAAGTCCAAAGGCAGAGGATGTTCCACAAAGAAGTCCCCCAAATGATACTCTGAGCAGAGAGAGTCGAGGCTTCAATGTGCTCAAGCAGCTGCTTTTATCTGACAACTGTCTGAAGGAGTTGTCCCAGCAGCACCATGGGGCACCAAGCCCTTCCATGTTGCATGCCAATGGTAAAGCTAATGGTAGCATCTTCAGTCAGCCTGTTCACAATCACAACTTTCTCAGCATGCCTGGCTGGCACCCTCATGGCCCCCTCAGCTCAGGGCCACCAGGAAATCTCAGACCATTGCCAACCCCTCCAGCTGGGGATGGGTCCAGTCAAAACCATTGGGGCCATCAGCCAGCTACCTGGCCCGCCACACAGAAACGGGACGCTCCCACTCTGGTTAAAAAGGAGCCTGAGAGCCCCAGTCGCTGGAGTGGTCCTGAGAAGGACGAGGAGGACTGTGAGTCGAACCCGGACTCTCCACGCCTCTCTCGCTCCAACCCAATCCTCTATTACATGCTGCAGAAGGGCAGCCTCCAGCTCAGAAAAGACATGAAGGATCAGGCTGAGGGCACCCAGCCTGTGGTCAAAGTCAAAGAAGAGCCAATCAGTGACATGCATGCCTATGAACACAGTCTCAGCTCTCACCCGCAATCACCACCCCACAACGACAAGCACAGCCATAAGAGCCAGGGGCTGAGACAGTCATCTCAATAGAGGTTTTATCAACTATAAAACATGACTATACTAACTCTCTCTTTTTATAATGACTTGCCGAATTGGGTTGAAACAAACAACAATAATTGTTTCTGTGAATAAGAGCAAAATAAATGCATTGCCTCTTCTATTGTATACAATGAGGTCTTGGAACGGCAGAAAACCCTCAGCTAATGTTTGATTAATTCATTATACACAAAACATCAATGTCAGTAACAAAAAGCTCCTTTTAAAATATGTCTTTTTACCTTTTTGCACAGTTTTTTGTAGTGTACTATTACACGAGTAGGGCCATCAAAAGTATTAGTGTTCAATTCACGGTTTTGAATTCTTTTGAATGTATTGTCATTGCTTTTCTATGTACTGAGATGTGGGGGATACTAGCAGTCACAATGATCTGTTAGAACAATCAAAATGAGACTAATTCAAAAGATGACTTTTTATATGGAACAGTAGCTTCATTAAGGGTCTGACAAATCTTCTGAAGACCCAGAGTGGTTTAATACTGTGATCATACACCATGAGAGGTTTGCATTATTACAACTCAAAAAATGCTTTGTTTGAAATGAATTTTTAAGGGCAATATTTGACAGTGCAAATTCAGGGTAATGTGTTTGCAGATTGTGCAGTTTGGAGCAGATGGGTCAACAGAGTGTGTGGTGCTTACAGTTGAGCAACTGTGTGTAAACAGGTTTCTAGAGCAACAGTTAAAAGGCTGCAGCATCTGACAGGTTATCTTACCATACTGGTTCAACCAGCACCACTCATATGCACTTCATGCACAAAAATGATGTGTGTCAAGCACATGGCTTAATTCTCTTTCATTTCTACCTACCGTTATGATGCATCCCGGGTTTGCACTCTCGAACTCCATGCACAGGGCTTTTGGAGAATAATTTAATGGCATGTTATTACATTTTCATTATTGTTATCTGTTGAGAATCTGGCACTTGTGATTATTTCTTATTTCTTTCTAACTGTTGTGATTATTTGGGACATCTTTGTGTGGCACTCTTATCTCAAAAAATGAAGAATTGCATGATATTAAAGAGATGACCACAGGTACATTATTGTTCTCAAACAGCTGGATACATGTTCCTGCCCCCGAGAAATCACCAGGCTTTGGTGTGTTGAGGGATATCCAGTATCTAGCTCATTATTTTGATTGTACTGTATTTTTCAGTATGAGTTAATTTACACACTGCTTTATCCATTAAGTCTTGTGATCTTTTTAATACATATACCTATAAAGTATGTGTCTGCGATGAATACATTTTCACAATGGTTAAATATTCTGTATTTGTGTAAATAGTACTTTCAGTATGAAAGATGACTATTTTGTAATGTTTAAGAAAAGATATAACCCTAGTTTTTAATGCCCTGATATGTACATATGAATTATATGCATACAAGTGTAAATATAAAGGCAGAGGATGCTATGCCCATCTTTTTGGTTGGTTTGTTTTTTGCATGTGTCTATGTGGTAAATGATAATCTATCCTGCGCTGTGTTGTGTAACAATGTCTGACTCCTCACTGCTGCCTGTTGCATGCAGACGCATGGGAACTACCTGTGTACCCTCCTGGTGACTGGGGACAATGTCAAGTCTTAATATAGGTCTTTTCTATCACAGAGAGCGTTTGTTAGAATATGAACAGTCTCAAATAACCACAGACTGTTAAGCAAGAAGACAAAATGTGTGAAAATAAACGTGCATTAAATATTTTTGTGATTTTTCTGTTACTGGTTAACAAAGCTCTGTGAGAGAGCTGGGGGCTATAGTGTTGGACTGAAGTACAATCATAGATCTGCATTGTGCATCTGAGAAATACATTTGTAGCAGCAAATTTAAAAAAAAAAGTTTCTTTTTTTCATGTGAAGACCTGAAACATGTCATTTTTTATGTTTCATTTTTGGTGTTTCATTTGCACTGATATCTCCAAAATAAAGTACTAAAATGCATGATGTGGTCTGACTTTCTCTTTTCTAGTTTTGTTATATATCAAAGTTTAAATTAAGTAGCATCAATAACCTGACTGTTCTTCAATGTGGTTCAATGATAATCTTTTACCATATTCTTATTAAATGTAGTGTTTTTATTAATAATATTAGCCAGCATTGTCATCATACTTTTCCATAACCTCAGTAGAGACCATTATTATTAAACAGAACATCAAAGAGCTTGGCCTTATTAAAGTGGAGCACAAGGATGTCCTGTATGTCTCCCCAAACCTCTGAGCTGCTGTCTGTTCACTGCAGTCTTGACAAAGGCAGGAAAAACACTGAGACAGGAGGACACATGGAGGTCACCAGATGTGCACTATATTCTTCACAAAAATACATCTAATCATACATTCGCTATGACCTTATGACAACTGTTTTTAGTTTTTAGTCAAAATTTGGAGACTAAATTAAGTAGATTTTTCCACAGCAATTATTTTACTAGATTTTTTGTGTACTTTCATGGAGCAGCGCAGTGGGTAAGCGTTTGCCCTGCAACTGGTGGGTCGATGGTTCGAATCCCCGCCCTCCAGAGTGACTGTGGAGTGAATGAATAATGCAATTGTAAAGTGTCTTTGAGTGTCAATAAAATCAATCCATTATTATTGTTTATTATGAATTCCTTTCCAGATAATATTATAGCAGTAATACAAGTTTGAATTTTTAATGTTGATATAGACCCTTTAAAATGTTTTTCATATGGAATGTTCAAAGTTCCGGAATGGAGCAAAACTGAGTTAACTTTACAAAAAACTAGGATTTCTGGTGAGGGATAGAATAAATCTGAGCATAAAATAAAAAACTATCATCAACATTTCTGTAAGGACTTGCCACCAGCCAAAATGCTAACGGATACTAATGTGTACCGTACATTTCCTAACCAGGCTCTGACATTACCTACATGTAGCAATCTTTATTTGCAATATTTTGTGGCTAATTCTAATTTCTCCATTGAAAATGTATCACTCCATTCTGGAATTTAGAACTTTCTGTTTACAAACTTTGAAAGGCTCTATAGGATTTGCGCTATTTTTTTTATTTTGCAGCCCAAATATTCCAAAAACAAGCAGGTTAGGAGGAGTTATTTTGGGGATGAAAACACTATGTTGTGTGACTCTCCCTAAAGGTGAAGACAAGTTCAAGCTAAACTTCCCTTGCACTTGGTCTGAATATGAAGTCCAGGGAACAGGCAGCTTTTTGTCTGCAGTGCACTTCTGAAATCACGGCGCAGTTCCCCCAGCCCTGACTTCTCTTTTATTTAATCCTCCCCCTGACTGACTGCACACTCTTTAAACTCCTGCTAACCTTTCCCCTCCGCGAACTTCTCCATTTCAAGATCCTTATCAAGGCTGAACCGCCACTAACCTCTCGATTTCCTGTGATTGCCAGAGCGGTGGCAAACATAAAGCAGCGAGTCACAAGTTTAAACCGAGGTCAAGGTGTAGAACTTGACAATCGTCTGTTTGTCTGTGGCTTTTCTCTTTGATTTCCTGACCCGAGGGTACGGCCCGAATAATGTGACCCAGGCACACCATCAGGAACCTGCCATCAAACTACACTAGGAAAAAGGCCAAGGTCACAGAAGTCCGAGAATAGTTTTAATACTTGATATAAACCATTTCTTGATATTTTCCACATTCTTCTTTTTCCACCAAAAAACATCTGACCGACCACACAGAGGGAGCCAATGGTCATGGTATTTGATAGATATACCCATATGTATGATCACCTTCTCTACTCCTGACCATTTGAACTTGCAGCACACGCTTTGACCTCACATGTTATGTAAACACACACACACAAGGTTTTCAATGGATCTTGGAAACTTTCACTGAGGCGTGACAGAAACATTGTCTAGTCTTTCAATCCAAATCAAAGTCAATGAAGTATGTGAAAGTTTTAAATTAATGACAATACAATATAATGAGAATATGTATATCACTAATCTTATATGTTGAAAGATGTAGGCCCTGACAATACCATGCTTTAAAATGTTAAAGGTGTTACTACTGCAAGTTAAACTAGTTCATTATAAGGTACTTGTACAGGTTCTACTGTGAATAGACAGTTTTATATATTAAGTACTTCTATATAGTTATTTCTATAGGTTACATTTTCTAAACATATTTTCACTTGTTTATGTTCATTTGATGAAGAAACAAGAAGAGAACACAAATACTTTCTGAATGCATGCATAGTATTAACTATTTATTAGCGCCGGGGTCATTTCATTTTAGAAGTACAGAATCTGAGCACGTTATTATGCGTAACCCCTGAGTAATCCTCATTAATGTTAGAAATATAATTTATTAAAAACTGAATTATATATCTCACATACATTTTACAGTGACCAAAGTATTTTACAGTTACCCTCATGTCCAGGGTCACAGGGATGAGATAAAAATAAAGATTTAGAACACTTGACCTTTACAATCCAAAGATGTTCCATTGCCTTGAGAAGCACTTCTGAAATAGCCCGTTTAAAAGCACTAACAACACAGCACAGCGGCCCCTCCCGACAGACAACAATAAAGAGGTTAGACACCTGGGGAAACTGCGCTTTGACAAACCAGGTCAAAACAGTTTATTTTTTCAACCTCCCCGCCCCCCCAGTGGGCCTTCTCTTTTTGAAGATCTGTCTCATGTGAAGTCTGTTTCTTAACCCCTCCCTCTCCTCAGGTCGTGACCTTTTGACCTGCCCTTCTTGCAGTGACCTTGCTGATCCGGTTTCCTGAGATGGGATCAACTGTTGGCCTGCAGCTGTGTTGCCCTTCCCCACCTCTCTCCCTCCCTCTCTCCCTCCCTCCCCAGCATGACGATTTGAAGACCATTGCTCCTTATGTTTAGAGTAAATATCACACGTGGGGGACTCTGCTTCTGTTCTATTTCACCCCTGCTCCTCTCCACAGCCTCCCAGTGAGAGTTTGAAAGGATAATTACTCATGTAAACAGCCACTAGCTTAGCGCCTACATGCTAACATTATACAAGTACAGTAGAGGTGGTGTTTGGAGAATGGAGTCTACATTTGTGCTGGTCAATTATGTCTATTTTAAAAAGCCTATAAAGACATGTGCATGTGTGTAATGTAATATTCATGATGACTGAGCGTCCCTGAAGTCCACAGCCCGGCATGTCAGCTTGAGATATCCTGGCTGACACTGAAAGAACATGGATGAAATTTACTATGTCAGATAAGTACAAGGGTAAATGTTTTACAAACTGGCTAGGGACAACTCGCCATGTCAATCTCCTGTCTGCATCGTCCACTTCAGCACTACTGGCGTTCTTTGGCTGGACTACATTTGAATATAACACATGCAAACCCCCCGCTGTCAGGTTGCTGTTATTTATCTTCATTCATAACATTGCTCTCATCTCAATGTATTCCTAATCTGAAGATGGTATTGTCTAGTGGTACTCAATTTCGTTACCTACAGGGCACAAAAGATTACTTAAGTAAAAGTAGAAGTATCACAAAAATAGATCCGTAAGTAAAAGTATTGAAGTACTCTGTTTCAAATATACTTAAAAGTAAGAAAAAAGTATTTGATACCAATTAGACAGCATGTTATTGTATGACGTGGGTTATAATAAAGAAGGTAGTTATTTCAATATGTACAATTATATTTTAAACTCTTAGTGGTGTCTCATCTTCATAATTCTGACGTCTCATTCTATTCTGTTTTGAGAAAGTAAATGTACTTTTACACCACTGGTATTATCATCTCACCACTAATTTAAAGATAATCTGCTTTACAAAATCATAGCCTACAGTAAACACAGTATGGTTCTATCCATAATTTCTGTGTAGAAAATGAATGGCAAACATATAAAAAATAATAATAATAGCAACATCATGATAAACATTTGGTCAAACTGAAGCAAAATGACAATTAAAGGAACTGGATATGTTCTGAACAATTTAGTTTCACACAATTTCACACACACATACGCACAAACATACATACACGCACACACACACGCATACACACGCACACACACGCATACATACACACACACTCGCACACACAGACACATACGCACACACACACACTTGCACACACACGCGCGCGCTCACACACACACACACTTGCATACACACACACTTGCACACACACACACACACTTGCACACACACACGCACACACACATGCGCGCACACACACGTGCACACACACGTGCACACACACATGCACACACATGCGCGCACACACACGTGCACACACACACACACACATGGCTTGTAAGCAGCCAGTGCAGTTTCGTTCATACATGACATTTACTCTCTCTTCCACAGATGAACAAAATCAGTTTCATTCATACGTGACCTTTACTCTCTCTTCCACAGATGAACAAAATCAGTTTTGTTCATACATTCTAAGCCTTAATGCAAATCTGGAGGTTTAGAGGCATGTCCTGTGCAGTTGCAGGAAAACATGACAATACAAAATGTGACTCACTCTTTATAATAGTTTTAATATGATTCACATCCATTTCTGGAGCCTTTCTTTTACTCTGACATTTCTTCCATAGATGAAAAAAATCAAAAGCCACTAATTTCCTGTAAGTTCCATCACAAACGGTGACATTGTGGTCGATCTGCAGGGTCATGAACTTTCCAAGTAAACATTTCTCGAAATCCCCGGTAGAATGAGAAAGGGCAGTTCAGTGTCAACTAGTCTGGCTGAGACCAGCTTGGGATGTGAACTCTGAGCTGCAGGGCCAAGGGCCATTTGCAACGAAAGCACGCCAGATTTAACTCTGTTTGGTTTGTGCTCTGATGTTCCACTCAGCGTGAAGTCGTCCAATGAAAAACAGCACCCCTGGTATTCGCTGGGGGCATGAGTGGATGGGTTAAAAAAGACATTACACTCACACTAGTCTTAAAGTTGGAGCAATAGCAACATAAAAAAGTTAATTAGACTTATTTATGTTTTGAAAGTGTTAATTAGGTATAGTTAGTTAGTTAGTTAGTTAGTTAGTTAGTTAGTTAGTTAGTTAGTTAGTTAGTTAGTTAGTTAGTTAGTTAGTTAGTTAGTTAGTTAGTTAGTTAGTTAGATATCCTTTTGGCATCGGTGTTGATATCATTACCATATTGAAAGCTCCTACACACACATGCTTGCCAAAATGCTTTTAGCTTTTTTAACGGACTGGTCTTAATGGAAAATATATAATATATGTTACTGACCAGGTTGCGACCAAAGACAATGTAGGGTTTCAATTTACACATTTAAACATTATTGTCCCATGTAAATGTATAAACATATGTGTTAAATAAGTATCTATAAACTGCTTATTCATTAGTGTTGTTAATTACATATTTATTGTCCAAATGTTACCCAATGTAGAAGTCTGTGTGTTGTTAGGGTTGAATTGGGGTGTGACAGGACCATCTAGTAGTGAGAATCATATCTCTGCAAATCATTTAATATATTTACAGCCCTGTTGTGGAAGGCTGTACAAAAAATACAAACGTTATTTTCCCTCACAAAAATCCAATTAAAAAAAAGAGAAATGTAACAGAACTGAATATGTAATATGACAAGTAGCACGATACTGTTTTGAATATTACACCTGGTCAAATATATGGCAAAAATATTATACATTCAAGTATGAAAAAGAGATGGTTAGCATGATAGTGTGGACACTGACACAGATAAGACTATTGTATTAATTGTATTATTGTATTATTGTATTATTGTACTAAGTATTGGTTTAAAAACAAAGACACATGTTTCTGAACTCGGTCTGACTAGTAAAGAGCTTAATTGTACATCCTTGAGTGAAGTTGTGCAGTTATTAACTCTCCAAATGAACACACTACAATGAAGCAACGTACATTAAAACTACATATACATCAATAACATTAGGTTTCGACATCCTTTCTACACATAAGAAAAAAACCACTCAAGCCAATATGACAGAGTGAATGTAACAGAGCATTAATTAAAGAAACATCTGAACGTGTGTGATAAATTTGAACAGGCGGTAATTGCAGAAGCTGGAACCAGCGAGAGTAAATGTCTTCCATAATAAGAATTACAAACCTGCAAAATGGCCGAAGTGCTCGCAAACACAGATCTTGTCAGGATGCACTACATCCAGGCACGACAGCCTTTAACTACTTCATTCTTCACCCTGTCATAAAATCAATGCTCATATTGCACTCTGAGGAGAAAAACCCGGGAAAGGGAAGGACACAATCACTGTTGTTTATAATTAAATGAACTAGGTATTGTTGCTGTCTCGCCTGTTTCCAGCAAAATACATTAATATGTGTTCGCTGGGCCATTTTGTGTTTCTCAGGTGGATAACATAATAACATCAGTGATAGATGTTGTAATATTAAATGTGAGTTAGCTACAAAAACCCCGGCGCGCCACAGTTATTCCCCCATTTACAATCTGCCCTACTTAGACAATGAAAAAGATTTTGTCTTTAATTACTCCTGCCAAGAAGGTTATGTTTCCACCAGGTTTGGTTTGTTCAGTTTGTTGGTCGGTCGTTCTGTTTTCAAGATAAGGTCAGAACTAGGAAACAAGTTGAGCCTTACAGTGCTATGCAAATATTTGGGGCAAGTATCAAGAAATGCAATGAAGTGGTGATGATCTTCAAATGATTAACTTATTAATTATTTTTTTATTAAATAGTATGAATATTAAGTCATCAAAATAAGCAAAAACGTATATTCATTCTTAATGTGCATCTGATCCAGAATTTGTTTTTACTGCATATCAGCATTGGGTTCTCGTCTAGTTACTATCTTCAAACTATTTATCTCAATAAACTTAATCTCAACATCACTCTGTCTTGGTTTCACATAAAGAGAAAGAAAGATGTGAGCAGCCTACAACCACTAACGAAATTGTGAGAAGACTCTATACCTGTGCTTCAAAAACGTATAGCCACATAACTGAATTTTGATGCTATGTATTCTGAAGGATCACTTAGTGATTGTAAACTGCTGAAAATAAATGTATTTTTAAGCTATATTTAGCATAATGTATTTAAACCATGTTTCTGTGCATCTTTAGCATTGTGAGATAGGGTAGATTATTTACCAATTAAACCAGTAAACTGAAATAACACTGAAAGTGATACTAGATTATGGAATTGTACACTCTCTGCCTTAAGACCAAATGGCCTCACATATATCAAACTTCACACTGCGGTGCCAAGTCATTTAGAGTTAAAGCCATTATGTGATAGACTACACTCTTATAAATGGACACAACTCAATATCATATAGAGAACAGCACAATGGCCCATTCTCCAATGCGGGATAATTTTCTAAGAAGCTTTGTCAGCCAGATTCAGAGACGTATAATTGCCGGAAGCCCTTGGTTAATAAGAAAATATATATCACTTAATGCACGATGATTCTTCTGTGTCAATCTAGCAGCTTTGGAGCCAAGGCAGGCTCTGAAATCTCAAATATAAGACACAGTAAGTGAGAAGAAAGCCGCATAATAGGATTGATGCATCATGTGAATGAGCGTATGGAAACATTATTACTGCATATGTGTAATCAACTAATAGAGAAAAGTATAAGTGTGTCTTTCCAGATTACATTAACCATGTCAAATAAATACAGCAAATTGGGGTTGCTTTAAATCATTACATCCTTAAAAAAAAACAAGAAAATAATTGGGATTCTGGGCAAAAAAACTGAGCTCACTATACTGTTCTATAATTGGGCCAGCCATCGCACAAGTAATCAGATGGTTGGAGGTTTGATCCATAACTCCAGTCCAACCCATTTCATACTGGAGTTGTGTCCTGGTCAAGAACTTAATTTTATATATCACTGTTCTGAATTAAAAGCGACATCTGGCCATTTACTAATAGGCCACTATATAGGCCTAATAATGAGCATCTACTTAAAGCTCTCTCCTCAGAAAACATTGGAATTCACACATGGAGATCACATTTGGAAGGGTTCCAAGTCAAATAGTCTTATACAGCAGATAAAGTAAGTAAAGTTTTGTGCATGTCCAGAATGTTAAGGCTTAAGATGAAGCAGACTCCCCCGCAGAGCAGATTTCCCTCAGCACTTCATCGAGGGCCCTCAGAGCTACTCCACTTCACAAGATGTTTTAAATATATCCTTTTTCTATTTGACTCACATCGAACTTGTGGCCCAAGCAGGTAAGTTTGAATCACGTGCAAGCACCCCATAAAGGCCCATCTCTGGTTATTCTTATATCTCCAACTATTTTAAGTTGAATGTGATGTCATTCAGCGTGTCCTGTTCATGCTGGATTACTGAATTAGACAGACAGCAAAGGGGATTTTCGATGTCCTGGTGTGAGTGAAGCTATTATCATACAGCCCCCAGGCTTCATTTCAGGATCCGTTTTGATCTTCAACAAACAAGTCAGAGCCCTTTATATCACCCTGTCAGCCCAGGATCTATGCCGACTGTTTGACTTTGCCAATTGATTCATCAACTTATTTTCTGATTGGTTTCCTGACAGCTTCCCACATTCGCTGATTGATAGCTCTACCTCCTGCCTTGAGGTCAAACTGCGATGTGACGTGTCTGCTGCGCACTGAAGACGTCCATTCAAGAGTATGCGTAAGGTAAACTTTACGCACTCCTGCGGTGATCCAGTGTAGTTGAGCCTTCTACATGTGCAAAGTAAAATATTGATTAAAATCTTGCTGTGATGTATTATACTGATTGATTCACCAAGAGGGGTGATTAACATTAATCATTTCATTTTTTTTTTTTTTACATTTATGCAGAGGGTTTTGAATTATGCAAAGCGCTAGTTCAAGGGAAATGACATGTTGCCATCTGCTGGACTTAATGTGAATGACACTGCAGTGTTTCAAAATGATTCTATAGAAACTCCATCATGAATAAAGTTATAGACTTGTATATAAACAAAACATATATATATATATAATTAAGTAAGAAAAGTAAAAAATCCTGGCAACTTTCTTTTTACGCCTGACAAAATCGATCCCCCACCAGCACAAGTTATTATCCTAGCCTACCTATTAATATTGATATGCTCTAGTTAGATGACACAGTTCATGATAACAAAGCATGCTGAGGGCTTCAGTTAAAGCTATGACAACAATGGTTTCGTGAACATCTAAAGGATGACCCAGTTCCAGTGAGAGGACTGTTCTTTTCCATCTTGCTCTGAATTAATAACAGCTGACAGATTTCAGTGCCCAGTGTCTCTATCCTACTTTTTCTGTTATCCATCTACATAATTCACTGCCTTAAAATCCACTGTAATGTTATAAGATTTGTGTAAGATGGAAGTTATTTTATTCATTTTAAGCTAAAACCCTTTAGTGACCATTCCTAAATACAGAGAAAATTAGGCTACTACACAAAACATTGTGTACAATTCAGTTCACTGCAATATCAATTTATGAAAATTATGTAGAGTACACTTGGACCTCAATAAATAAAAATGGTATATTGTTTAATTACTATCGCTAGAGCACTTTTTGAGGCAAAATGATCCTAAATCAGGTCATTTTAGCCAACGTGTAAAATTGAATATGAATATTGCAAAAAATAATGCTCGAAAAACGTGTAGTAGGCTAGGCCTGTTTGTATTGTGTAGTCAAAAGGTGAATAAACTGTATTTTCATGTACATTTTCCAATATATAATGTGTGAGGCTAAAACCAGCATAAATTTTATTTTTCATGCATTTTCTTTTTTTTCATGGATGTTGCATAATATCTATGTGGATGTTGTCCATGGACCATGACGTAAATGGGGTTCTGTCAGACCTGTGTAGTAGATGGCCGAGCTCAGAGCAGCTGTGTTTTCATGCCTACGACCTGCGCCACTCTCTCTGCCATGGCGTCCGTAATGTTGCCCATTAAGGAGGGGACATCATAGCATCGTATTTTATCTTGGTTATTTGAAGATTGTCCCGTGCGTTCACTTTATTCAGCTCGTCTTCAATAAAATAATCTCTGAACCCGCCATGACCGTGGAGCAGAATGTCCTCCAGCAGCATTCTCAGAAGGTATGCACTATGCACATAAACTAGGTTATTTTATGGCTAACTTTAGCTAAAGTGATGCTAACTGGTGCTTGAATTGCGCACTGAGTTTGATATACATACTTTTTATGTTTTTTATTAAACGTCATATCTGATTATTATACAAACCAGGCTTACATAGTAACCCACAATGAAAATGGTTGTAAAATCGTCAAGTCTTGCTCAATAGTTGTACAGACGCATAGCACACACGTCCAATGTTTTTCAAGCGGAATGCGCTGGAATGTTAGCTAACCACTACTCGTAAAGGCAGTTCAGCAAAATTAATGCGTGTCTGTAAATGCAAACTGATATATCGTCTCACACATTCCCCATGTGCAAGACATGTGTATCTTTTTCGGCTAACGTTAGCTAGCTTAGCCGCGTCGTCAATAGAAATAAACAAGGCCACTAGGCATGGATTTGGTCTCGTTTAGTTATTGGGTTTTGTTTTGACGATGTTGTGTTGTTGATTGTTGAAATGTTGCGTAGTTGTATGTGTAGTTGTTATTTTTGTTATATTGCATCTGGAAGTGTTTCCTATCTTACGAATACAAAATGCGATATCTTTGTTTACAAAACGTAGGGCACAGGCACACTGGAGCCCGTGGCTTTAGGGGGGCCAAGTGTGGGGTGGCTCAAAACAGAGATGGCCTGTTATTAGGTTACATCTAAAGGTTTATATCACTTATGAGAAGTAAGCCAAGACGAGGTCATTTCCGAGCTTTGCTTCTCGGCGCAGGGATTACACTTTGACAGCCAGCTTTTCACATCTCTGCTCAGTTATGTAACTTATGAACGCTCAGCCCACAAGCCGTAGGTTTCAGTTTTACTTACCCAATTTTTATTCTTTAACCGAAGTGTATGCAGTTTTCATATAATTTAGACGTTTATATTTAGATTTAGAAATCAGAGAACTTTACATCAGCTCTTGATAAAGATATATAACATAACGAAACCAGTTAAATGTTGTGCTGTATTGAATTAACTGGTGCTAAAATCAGTATTTTTGACTGCTTTTGTCAAGTTTGTGAGGTGACATTTTAATTGTTGTTGTCTTACAATCTTTTTATAGAACGATAACTAGGTGTGGTGCCGCCTGTAAACATGTAATGACCTGCAGATAGGCATATGAGGACATATTGAAACACTCCTAATCCTGCCTAAGTGTTTGTGTTCCTTTGCAACTCCTTTTAATGCACATACCAAAATGCAGCCAGAACCTGATCGCATGTAATGCAAAGGGAAGGCCCCTGTCTGTAACCTGCTCCAAGTTGGCCATGCAGAGTATTCAGTGGTGTTATTCACAAGCGAATGACCACTGGTGGAGCCAAATAAGGGGTGTCAGTGTTACTCCCTAAAAGGTATTGTGGGCGTCATGGGAGTGGCCTGTATAGTTAAAAGACCAAGCCTTTTTGGCACAGGTGTGGCGCATTTT
>JAVQKC010090194.1:0-33881 GCA_036025475.1 Philypnodon macrostomus
GCTGTCTGATAACACAGTGAAGCGTCGTATTGATGACATGGCTAAAGACGTGTTAAAACAGCAAGTCGTTTATTTGTCTTGTGGCTTATTGAAGTGAGATATTTAATTATTGATATTAGGGGGGCCGCACAGGGTTGTAAGATTTTTAAGGGGGCCGCGGCACTCTCCACTTTGGGAATGGCTGGGTTACACCATTGCTACTACTACTCGTCCTTCCTGTATTTTGAAGAGTTGCACACAGTTCATTTGAGTCCTGTTACGGGTCTTGTATCCATATTGTCTTCTACTTCATATTCTACAGGCATCTCCTTCTACAATACCCACACTCAGGTCCCAGGGGAGCCCCAATCCCAGTTAATGACGAGGTAAAGGAAGTTTGTGTGTAGGCTGATGGATGCTACACATTGTGGTTTAAAGTTTAAGTAGTGTAATTATTGCTCAAGTTATTACAGAAGACGCCATGAGATAGATTCCACTCAGAAAAGATTTAGGCTCTAATGAAACTTTAGAGACGCTTTAGAAGCACTTAAGTCCAAAACAATGATGAAGAGCACTCACTATTTGGTATAAGTGAGCAGAGGTGGGTAGACTAAAAATAAAGAAATAATAATAATATTTCTAATAATGTCTCCATAAAATAATAACCAATTCATGTATAAGTGTAATTAAAAAAAGGTACAGGGTATGGGCAGAGGGTAGGTGCTCGCCCTGCAACCCGAGGGTCGCTGGTTCAAATCCCCGCCCGAGCGTATGCTATAGGCTTATCCCACATTGCCTATGAATGAATGTGGTTGTGTGACTGGTGTTTGGTGGTGGTCAGACTCGCAGACTGGCAGCCACATCTTTGTCAGTGTGCCCCAGGGCAGCTGTGGCTAAACAAGTAGGTTACAACCACCGGGTGAGGACTGAGGAGTGAATGAGAAAAGTGCTATGTAAAACTGATGCATTATTATTATGATTATATTTGTTTAATGTTGTCAGATTTCAAAATAAAATAATGAAATAAGTTAGTTAAATCTTAACAGAAAATGTTTTTGGTAGCTAAATATGGTTAAAAACAACTAAGAATTATTACTCAAATGGAATAATACTCAAATGTTAGTTAGTTAGTTAGTTAGTTAGTTAGTTAGTTAGTTAGTTAGTTAGTTAGTTAGTTAGTTAGTTAGTAGTTTGTCTACTTACAAGAACAAACAATTCAAATAGGAAGCTTGTTCTACCCACCTCTGAGTCATTCAAAGTTTTACAGTGTAAACATACACCACTTTTTATAATTAAAATCACTGTATACCTGAACCTCCGCCATAATCCTCTCAGCTGACTTGACTTTACATAATGAAAAACTTTGTGTGCGTTTACTTAGGCAGCTTCACTCTGTTGACACACAGTTTGAGATCTAATACTTTTGAAGCTCTGTTTGTTCTCAGTAGGTGGCGATCCTGTCAAAGACGTGACAAAACATTTATTTAAAGACGTCGGGAATGGAAAGGTGATTAACAACATGATTAGAAGTGAGAATAAATATCATCTAAGCAGAGTCTTTAGGAGTAAAATCTGCCACACGCTTTAGAATCATGGGCAGGTAACAGGACAGGCTGTCACTCAGTCAGTACGTTTATTTCAACTAAAAGATGATCAACAAGTAGCACTTATAAAAGCCTAAAAATATATGAAATATTAAATTTAACATGAAGAATGTTGAAATTAAAATAGTCACATAAATCTCGATAATTTTAAATAGAGTGGGTATTATTATTATTTATTTATTAGAGATCTGTAATGGATTGCATATTCACTCACTCCATAGCCATACAGCAACAGGCTCTTCATCACAAAACAGTGTCTTGCCTAATGGCACATAGGCAGTATGGACTATTTGGAACTGCAATCAAACCTTCTGAGTAGTGGTTCTAGTTGTAGTTGCTGTATAGTGGGTTATATACTAAAATGTTGGTAAAAATACATAAAGAATGATAAAGAATCAAGCACCAAAACTGATCCTGCGACCCAAAGCCTGCATGAAATGACTTTCTTGGAAAAAACTTGATATCTGCAGATTTGTGTCTTCCTCGATAGAAAACAAACACCTCTATCCATTATATATGTGTGATTAGTCTTGTTCCCCACAACTGTCAGTATCCCCTTCATCTCTGTAGCTGTTATACACTGTCAGCCAATTCCTGCCTATCCATGGCTCCCAAAAATAGCTGTGCTCGGCTGATTCTGCTGATAGGAGCCTGAGAAGGTGTGTGGGAGGAGGGACTGAACCAGTAACTAAACCAGGACTAAATTAAATCTAAACCAGAACTAGACGAGGATTAAGTAATGATCCACACATTTTATATCTACAGCCTAAAAGTGTGTTGGTACTGAGACTGGTGGCCTGCTGTCAAAGAGACCAGAAGAACGCTTTAACCAAGAGTAAACCAGGCCTTAACAAGGTCTAAACCAAAACTAAACCAAGTCTAGACCAGAACAGTTTCAGAACCAATTGTTAAGGACTTCTATAGATGAATTCTGATTCTTATCAGAAGCCAATATGCAGTACTTAACGCTCTATAGACTGTTCTCCTTAAAAGGTGCTTCTCCTCTGTCCTCAGACACAAGCTGCTGAGACTGCACCAGTGAAGGATGATGGATCATTTGCATTTACATCCAGTGATGATGAAGGGAATGGTTGAAGCAGTGTCGGAGAGAATCAGGCAGGGTTAAGGTCAAGTTGTACTTCATCCAGCAGACACTAATCTCTGAGAGAGAGTGAAAGAGAGCTGCCCTAAGAAGGAACGGAGCTGACGGAGGCGCGGTAGTAACATACTGTAGGAGGAAGCATATTTAACAGCTGGCCTGAGATGTGCAGTAGGGCTTATATTTGACTCGCACATCCAGATAGCTGGGTGTTTGTGAGTGAATTGGTGCCTGAATGTGACAGCTGTGTAGGGGACAAGGATTTTTCTAATTTTAGTCACTGCTTCAAACCTTTCCCTTATTGTACCACCCAACAGGACAAAATACAACAATAACATTGGATTTTTTTTAAATTATTTTTTTATTTTTATTTATTTTTTAATTTATCTCAAAACACACATATAATAATAAAAAGAACAAAAAGAATATTGCAAAAGTCAATCATTTCTTGTTTGAGAAGGAGTAGCAAAAAGCCCAAGGCTTATTATGGTTCTACTCCTCACTTACAAAATTGGATTAACACAGTAATATTGCTAGTCACCCGGGCAAACTGCTAAACTGCTCTTGTGGGGTATTCCTGGTCTGCTGTGGTCAGTATCTATCAAAAGTGTTTTTAATTTAAAGGTGTAGTCAGTAAGTTTTCTGACCCCGTTCGATGGTGTAAGTATGTATGGCCTCTTCAGCAACATTAGATCAGACTTTGCTGGTAGCCACTTCGACCAATAGTAGTCGAGTTTTACAACCTACTCCTATGAACCTAGACTTTTGGAGAAATATACATTCTCTTGCGTTCTCATCCCGAATTCTCCCTCATTTGTGTCGGTTGTGCTTTAGGCTGCGACATGGAGCTGATGGAGGATATTAAAGGTCTGACAGCGGGGGTCCCGAGTCGAAAGAGGGGGAAGCGTCGGTACTTCTGGGAATACAGCGAGCAGCTCACTCCGTCTAAACAGGAGCGTATGCTGAAGCCCTCTGAGTGGGACAGATACACTCTGCCCAGCAACCTGTACCAGAAGAATGGCCCTCTCCATGGTATGTAAATATAACTTAATGTAGTCACTAATTAAGATAAGCTCAGAACTTAACTAGGTCTAAACCAGGACTAAATCAGGACTGAACCAGTACTAAACCAGCACTAAACAGGGCTGAAACAGCACTAATCCAGAACTAAACAGAATCTAAACCTGTTCTATATCAGGTCTAAATTAGGTCTAAACCGGTCTTAAATCAGGACTAAACCAGTTCTAAACCAGGATTAAACCTAAACAAAGCCAAGCCTAAACCAGAAATTAACTAGCGGTAAGGCCCCTGGTGACAACCGTATACCATTACTATTGCTGCATCTCTCATCTGTACATAGTGTTAGGCTTTTTGAGATTCCTTTTGAATTAGGAGTGCGTCAGATTTACATACAAAGTGTACAAAGCATAGCTCTATTTAAAAACACAAATGTTGCCACTGCCCTTAATGCATTTCTATTTGTCAAGCCTTTTCTTGTCAGGATGAGTCACGTAATATACTTTGAACCAACACCTAATAATGTAGCATTGCTAAAATATTCCAAAGAGGTGGGGTGCTTAAGATGTTGAGAGCCTTTTTTTGATGAAAAGGGTGGATAGAATCAGGAATGGTAGATGTTTTGGAGATATGTCGATGAAGCTATGACACTCTTCACTATAATTTTACTGTAACGTCAATGTCCATATAAAAAAATATATTAAGTATTATGATAAATAGTGGACTGAATTAAATTGAATTTGTAGTTATGAAGATTGCAATATTATACTTTTACCGCTAGTAAGATGGTTTTTGGTACAGAGGAGGGATAGTGAATATATGGGTAGAATAAAAGGTACACCAGATAGGAAGCCTAGAGGAAGACCAATAATTAGAGTTATGAATTTGGTGAAAGAGGATGTTAGTTGGTGTGAGAGAAGAGGACGCCTTGATGGAGATGGAGGCAGATGATTTACTGTGACCACATTTGAATGTATTTTTTGTATATTTTGTCTCAAAGGGAAGTACATGATGAAAAAATCACGGCGCACTGACGTAGAAGACCTCACTCCAAACCCCCGTAAACTGCTGCAGATCGGCACCGAGCTCCGCAAACTCAACAAAGTCATCAGTGACTTGACCCCTGTGAGCGAGCTGCCCATCACTGCACGCCCACGCTCACGCAAAGAAAAGAACAAGCTCGCATCCAGGTACTATACAAGCTGTTTGACAAATACATTTCACATTCAAGGTAAATTCTGTTCATTCGTAAACTCTAATTCTAATTCAAAATTTTAGGGCTTGTCGCTTGAAAAAGAAGGCTCAATACGAAGCTAACAAAGTGAAGCTCTGGGGTCTCAGCACTGAATATGGTACGTCTTTATTGTACATCTGTAAGAATCAGTGTTGATTAAGTATATATCTTATTCATTAATGTGTTATTATTGCTAAACAGAGGTGAGCTATTCAAAAATGTCTGTTTTCCTATAGATCGACTGCTGTTTGTGATCAACTCCATCAAAGAGGAGATCGTGGCTCGGGTTGCAGACTCTTCTCCACGTCCCACCAACATGACTGACACCCTGGAAAAACTCATCCAGGACACACTCGGTGAGTGAGTTTAGGACATGTACAGAGGAGGATAGGGAATATATGGGACATGTACTGAGGAGGGATAGTGAATATATGGGACATGCACAGGGGAGGGATAGTTAATATATGGGACATGTACAGAGGAGGGATAGTGAATATATGGGACATGTATAGACGAGGGATAGTGAATATATGGGACATGTACAGACGAGGGATAGTGAATATATGGGACATGTACAGAGGAGGGATAGTGAATATATGGGACATGTACAGACTGTCACAATGCCACTGTTCATATTAATATAAAAGGAAAATGACAATAGTATTAAGTATTATGATCAACATTGGATATACATTGACTTTAGACACTGATGGCAGTAGTCTTCTGTGTAAGACATAAAGTACAGTACCACATCACCCACACCTAAGCTTTAAAGTCCATTAAAACTCGTTTCTCGCTCGTTTCTCTCTCCCCGTGCAGTTGCACCTCCTGTTGCCGGGCAGACTTCGGACTTCGTCAACAAGATCTTGGAGAACACTGGTCAAGGGGATCCCACCGGCGGACTGGTCGGTCTGCGAGTCCCCACCTCCAAAATCTAGTCACAACTCGACCGTCTACGAAAAGTGTCCTGTTGTAGTAACTATGCCCCCTTCTGCATGCCCCTCCAAAATACTGCGTACACATTTTACTTCCACAAACACACATATTACTACGAAATGTACGTATATGTGCATGTTTTTGGCCCCAAGCTTTTCTGTCACACTGCACACCTACTCCTTAGCATCTCTTGGGAGAAAAGTTAGTTATCGATAGGTGTAAAGCTAATAGTACATTCAAAATCTTCAAATCCAGTGAATCCTTGATGTTGTGATGCAGAGTGGACAGCACACTGGTATCTCACAGAAAAATACATTGGTGCATTCAGGAATATTCAACCCCCTAAACCCTAACCCCAAACAACCCTAAATGACAAAAAACAACATTCAAATGATTACCTCCCCATCTGTGTACTTTCACTGGGGGTTGAGTATTTCTGATTGCAACACAATTTTGACAGAACGAAAAGGAGTTGACAAAAAAAAACTATATTTTTTACATGAGGCTGTTACCGTAAACTCTTGGTTCAAAGTACGTTGTTGACGATGTCTTTGAATGATGGTGCTACAGAGTGGCAGGGAACTATTTAGTATTGAAGGCCTAAATACGTTGCCGCCATTCTTGTTCATGCCAATCAGAAATGCTAAAATTGGGAGAAAAAAAGTGTCTGAAACAAAAAATAGGTGAAATGTTTAAAATCCCAATGACATTTTCGGAGGTGGTTGAAAAATGCAGAGAGGAGAGAGTATAATGTTCGGTGCTTATCGGCCTCCTGTGCTGGTTGTAACTAGTCATGAGGCGGCCATGTTGATAAGATGGGAGCAGGAAGATGGCGATAAAGACAATGATGTTAATACAAAATGGCTCCATCTCCTTTTAAGGAAAACTGTACATAAAAAACACCACACCGCTCCCCACTTTTTGTACAGTCGACAATGAGAGAGCAGGTTGTGTTCATAACTTTAGTGTTTTTGATCCGAGTGCTATTCATCGTGCCTTGTTGTATGTGTGTTTCCTGTTTGAGTGAACAATGTGATTGGTCAGAAGTTCAGAACTCAGTGAGCTTTCTGGCCAATGAGAGGACTACTTTAACATTTTGAGTGAGATTTACGAATGAATGAGTGATTTGATTGGCGGAGGAAAAAGAGGCGATACCTGTGGGTTGTATTTTTTTAGTTTAAAGATTATCTGAATGTACATAAACAGTGAAAGCTCTTGTTGCGTGATGCCACAGAGTCTGATGTAAATAGGAGGGCTCTGCAATAGATTTTTTTTTTCTTTTTGGTTTTTGGTACTTTCATTTTTGGGGGGGAACGATCTCTATCTCTCTCTATCTCTCTATCTCTATCTATCTATCTCTATCTATCTATCTCTCTCTTTTTTGGGTAACTTCTGGACAAGATATTTTTGTTTTTAGAGTTACGAGAAAAGAACATATTTGCACACTATATATATTTTGATTGTTTTTTGTACCAAAGACATGCAACGAAAATGGCGAACCAGCCAGTTTTAACAAGTAAGGTTTTGCACAGCTTACCTGGCGCCGTATTGAATGTAAGACTTGTGGGAGGGGTCAGGGATACTTCATAGTGAAACTGTGAAAATAGTTTGGGTCCAATTCTGTACAGAAAAGGAACACATTCATTCTATTATTATTATTATTATTATTATTACAAATTTCCCATCCCATCATCTTAAATAAGCTTCTTCGATTACCTGCTCAAATAGGGAAGCGCGTCATTCCTCCCTCCACATAATGCTAATTGTATTAAAATGCGCCATACCCAAAGCGCTGAGTAGAAATAAGCTATGTTACCATGTTGTTGCCTGTTTGTCGAAAAAAAAGAAAATCGTTGACAATTTATTTAATAACCAAAATGTTTTCCGATGTAGACAAGGTTTTAGTTCATCCACAAAACTCAACTGAAATGAAAAGTACTGTATATAAATCAATGATGCTCTATGTATCAACGGTGAAATGCCACTTTTTATTTTAAGCATGACATTTCTATAAAGCCTATCCTTACATTGAGAAACTTAGTTGAAAAGAAAAAAAAAAGCCCAAAAAAATTCTATATATATATATTATTTTTGTATTTAAGCTGCCTGTTTTTGCTTTTGTTTTCTGAAGGTTTGCGAGTATTTGTCAGGGTTCAAACTTTATCTGAATGAAGTGAAGGAGGAAAAAAAAAGAAAATATTATATTTAATAAAACAAATGGCACTTGACTCGTCTTCAGCCGGCTGAAGCTGAGGGGAAGAATCAGGAATTAAAATCGTATTATGCAAAATGAAGCCATGTCTAAGATGTAAAAACCTATATTCTATCATGTTGAATTGCAAAGAAATTACATCTTCACGGTCTCAAAAACTTAAAAGGGGCACGCACCATAGCAAAGCACTTTAGTAAAATTGAGGATATTCTTGTAATTTCTCTCATCCAGGAGCTGGTGTCTTATCACGGCTACTATGGGCTTTAGGTGGGGTACACTTGTAACCAATGGCCAGTTAGTCACTCCCACATTCATTGAACAATGCACTTTAGTACATTTTTATAATATCAGGTTAGTTTATTCATCCTCTTGTGCTTATGCACAAGAGGTGACCGCTGAGTAGAGTTTGTCTCAGCAACTTTGGGCCTTAGGTGGGGTACAACCTAGTAAGTGACCAGGCTGACACAGAGACAGACACAATTATTTTACATAATTTATATTCTCATTCATTCACTTTGGGACATTTAGATTATTTCTCATTGAACCCACAGTCCCCTTTTTGTGAGACAGGGGTGCTAACCACTCTCCCAACATGCACCCCAGGTAGTTTAAGTTATTTCACATTACAGTACTTGTTGTTTGATACTCCAAGAACTTGGTACGCACTTTAGTCAATTTGAGAATATCAGTTTATAAAGAACACATTTATCAATTACATCTATTAATTGTCTTCGTCTTATTCCCATTAGGGATTCATCAAGTCACTAATCACTAAATTAATTATTTTTCCTGTGACATGGCTTTTTCTTTCTTCTTAACCAATTGTTGCGATAGAAATCAACCAAAACTGAAGTTAAAAAGTCTAAAAGTTTAACTTGCAATGATCTCTCAATTTAGAGTTAAAATTAATGGTCCTCCTTCACTGAACGGACTCTGATCAAGGTTAGTTGGCTGGATAGTTGCGATAACTGTTAGCGCTACTACGTACATTATATATGATATTTTTACTGTTTTCTGTCTAAAGAAAAGGGAGACATGGTGCTTTTTCCGGAAAACTAGAATGATGAGTATCACAAATCTTTATTATTATCATTATTATTATTTGACTCTTCTGGTCTAGTTGTAGCCTATAAACGACTTGCTCTCTCCCTTTGACCGTCCATAGCTATTTTCTTAGTAGTGATTTGTAAATACACTATAAGTTGATGTGTACCTTCTAAATGTCTAAACGTGTATAATATTCTATCTTATATGTTTGAAAACAACAGCACTTTGTCCAAAAAAGAAAGAAAAAAATACAAAAAAGACGAGCATTTTTTTCTTCCATTTGCTGCTAAAGGCCTGGTAAGAATGCTGCAGGAGTAGTTGATGAGATGACTACTTGCTTGGATAGACTATGATAGACTATACCAAGGATTAGCCAGGGGTTATTTTGTGGCCTGTCGAGGGTTAGATCTATAAGGCGTTTGTATGGAGCTGTGTAATGAGAAGTTATCATTACAAAAAAGGCGGGATAGGTCTATTTCCTGGTAGGCATGGGACGGTATGATGGAGTGGGAAATCTATGGTATCATGATATTGTTTATTCAATTCAATCTAGCAAGCAATCTTTCATTAATAATCTAGATTAACAAGTAGTCTAGTTGCAGGTCTACTATGCTTGAATTTAGTTGAATTTGAAGTAAACACAAACTAATCTAAACATGTAAACTCACTTCTTACAAGAACCATGTATAATTCTGTTAGTGAGATTAATATTGTAATTACCATAAATTGGGATCATGGGTAGTCCCAGCTACTTTGGGCTTTAGGCGCGGTACACACCGGAAAATGGCTTAGTCACAGATCTTTACGTCTTAGTAAAGTTTCTAAAGTTATGAAGTGAGCCTATTCCAGCTACTATTGTGATATAGTAATTCCATGATATACCTTGGTTAGTTTAGCCTGTTACCATCCCATGCCTACCCTCTGGTCAGTGATGTTTGTTTGTTTGTTGGTTGGTCTTAAAAAGTGGAGGAGGGTTTTTGAACCAGGTCCCTACACGTCCTGATCTCGATGCTGACCCTTTGGCGTCATGACTCATTGCCTTCAGTAGAGGTTTCCTATGGAAAAACTGTTCTGCTTTGGCTTCCTCTTCAGGGTGATGTACAGCGTAGACATTTCTTCAAGAGAGCTATATTGTTATCATTTGTAAAAACTGATTTCTACTTGTGACTTAAAAATGAGGTGGAGGTTTTTAGCCTTTGATGGCCAGGGAGAGCTGAAAACTAAAAAAAATATATTAAAAAATGTTGTTCCTGGCCATCATTGGGGGAAGTTACTATATCACTGTACTGTATGGCAAGCCAATTACAAATCAATCCGGACACTTATTGCCTTGTTATTAATGAACTCTTCACATACACACAGACAACAATAAAACATGGGCAAGATTTGTCAAAAATATCTTTGTCTAAAAATGGTCAATATAAACTACAACAAACATCCACTCTGACGCCTGATTGGCTCAAAACAAAGTAGCGAAAACCGGAGGAATGTATCTGAAAATATTGCTTCTTCTTCTAATACTTTGTGAGGATTTGGTCAGCTTTAAGTTTTTTTTTCCCCTCTTTCGAATAGTTTTGAGGGATGGTCAAACAAAGCTGCACTCGAGTTGTCCGCGGAGGTTGGAAGATTTGGACTTTGAAATGATGAAATGGAAATATTAATTGGTGGCCATCTTGAATTGTTAAGTCGATGATTGCTCTGAATTTGAGCGATAAGAACTCTGAAACTCCGACTTCCATTGACAATTGGAACGCAGCATGATTTCCTAACCACTGACCGGCAGAAGCACTGACAAGATAAACGTTTTGTGGTTGATCAAAACTAACTAACGAAAGGCTTTTTGTTTGAAAGAGTCCTCAATAGAAGAAAATATAAAAATTGCGAAAGCTGTGTAACTTTACATTCATACCAGGAGACTCTGTGGCATTTATACAGTCGATAGGAGACGAGTGAAACGCCAGTAAAAACCCTACCCCTTACTATTATATGTTGATTTTTAATATATACAGTCAAATATTAAGCTACTCGAGTTTGTGTAACTTTGTGCTACTCTTCGTCCGATAAAAGTGGATCCGTAACAGCTCTTCTTCAGCAAAAATCAGGGTAAAACCAATGTCGTTCTTCTACAAGACGTCGAGAAACATATATATTTATGTATTCCATTCTTCTATTTCGATATTGTGTGTGCGTTTGTGTGAATCAATGTCAGTCAATTATATGGTGCAATGCTCGAAGTACATACATTTTACAACAAAAAACGCCATTAATACAATAAAAGTTACTCCGCCTTGTCCCAGTAATACTCCGAATAATGTTTTTAATTGTCACATGGTGCTCAATGTTATAAATTCGACTGGCATCCGTATTCCCAACCTTCCATGAGACTTTTTATGGTCATTCATTTTATCAACAAATTTTTATTGCTGTGTCCATTGAAGGCACTTGGACCAATCGAGTCTTGTATTACTGCATTGTGATTGTAAAGCACTGTTTTTCCTTTGTAAAAACTAGACTCACAGATTTGACTTCACACCCACGAGTCTTTCCCGGCAACTATGGGCCTTAGGTGGGGGGGGACACCCTTGGCAATGGGCTAGTGTTAGTTGCACGGCTGACACTTGGAGACATACACTGACAGACAGTATATGGGCAATTCTGAGTCACCAATTGTCCTGCATGTCTTTGAAAGGTGGAAGAAGATCACAGTACCTCTAGCTACTTTGGGCTTGAGGTAGTACATTGGTGGATTTAAATTTGCCATAGAGGACTTTTATCAATTCCCATCTGAGTTGATCATGCATGTATTTGGATGGTGGGAGTAAGCCCAGAGTAACACGAGGATGTCATGCAGACTCCAAACTGGGATTGAAATAAGTAGATTTTGTGAAGTCTAGTCTGTTGTGTCTAGTTTGACATTATTTCAAATGTTATTGTTCATTTCTTGTCAAACTTTCACAAGTATCTGATGCCCATGTACCCCTGTGTAAAATACCTACTCGATGTACTCTGATATGGGAATGCAGCAGGAATGTTTTCTGCATGCCGTTTACCTGCATCTGAACGAGAGAATCAAGTTTATGGACAAAGATAATAAGAGGCGTTGTCACACTGTGGTTAATGCATGGCTTTTTGAGCTCACTTTAATTGAATGAATCTGTATTTGCTGCTACTGAACGAGCACAAAAAGTCTGTTTTAGAGGATGTTCCGTGACAATATTCACCACCTGTTTATTTCCACGCCTTTTGATTCCTATATTTATGAAAAAAACGACCAACATTGATACTCACAAGACATTGCACTTGGCTTTTTTACATTAACCGTTTAAAGAAAGACGCTATTTTGAATACGATGCCTGCTGTTGACCAGGTGCCTTAATCAAAGAGATGACACCAATCGCCACCGTCTGTCAGTCTGAAGGGGTTTCCCTAACACAATTACAGGGGCAGGGTTTCCCAAAACTATTTAAGGGCTTAGCTACATGTACAGAGAATATTTATGTTCTTCTGTGGGGCTTAAAGATGTTGTTTTCAATCAGTTGCATTTTCATGAGTTTGAAATTTTCAACTGAATCATTGTTGGTCTCTTACTAGCCATGATTTGTAGAGGCTGTGAACTAAGGGGTCAATGGGCAAAATTATTTGGACAAACAGGGGTACTTTGGCAGGTTATTACACCAAATGCCTTTGCCAACACATCCCTGTTAAACCAAACATGTCCAAAGTGCGGCCCGGGGTCCAGTCCTGGCATTTGGCAGAATTTAATTTGACCATCAGCTTCAAAAATAAATTGTATTGCCTTTGGTGGAACATCATCTGTATAGTAGTAATCTGAAAAGGAGAAGACTGTCCCAAAGTATTTATATTATTTGGACTGTATAGCAAAACTTTGGCCAGCCCTGCCTTAAACAGATAGAGAAAATATTGAATGTACATGTAGCTAAGCCCTTAAAAATAAGATTATACAATTTTGTAACATGGATATGAGCTAAGAGTTTGTGGCCTATATGTTGTGGTTGTTTTGGGAAACCTGTTTCGAACTCTTTCTCTGCCCACTATGCCACGTTATTGTGTTTCTGTATTGGCGGCTGCTGCTATACTCACTTTTGCTGGTGTTAGAAGAAGAGGAGGTAACTTCCACTGTGTTTGAGAGGCAGACAATGGCAATGGTGAATTTATAACAATGCATTAAGATTTCAAAGTATTGCTGCCTCTCATCAAAGACCTTTCCAGACAGATCCTAATATATGTAAAGAAAATGACGAAAAATATATATATTGAGTTTCTTAACTTAACTCTATTGAAGTGCCAGACCCTCCTTTTGTCTTGGGTTTTATAGCGAATGAAGTAGGAGGTGAAATGTGGTGCTATTTAAATGTCAGTGGCTGGGTGCTAACATGGCGGTGTTTAAGCTGTATTAGCCATATTTTCCTTTCTCCTGTCCACGACTCCCGAGTTTTATCCGATTTCTTCTTTTTATGTAGTGAGGTAAATCTTCTGCTGCTTGAATGTAGTCTGTACGTCATACAGACGGACAGGAGTCCTGCTTTTGTGTCTAAAAACATTTGGAAAAAATTATATATATATATGCTCTGACAAATATTGCACGTTTTATTGTTTTGTCTTTGTCCTGATACGATAGACTATTAGCGAATATTTATCTTTTTTTATAATAACAGAGAAAATTAGTTGAATCTTTTTTTCCCAACGAAGCAGGCTGAAGTTGGACTAATTAAGAAATTGAAGTCACAATGAAACCACATATTCAAATATATGAAAAGCATGCAGCACACACACTCGCTAAACAATGGCCAGTAAATCACAGAGACAGACCATTCAGTGTCACGTTCATTCACTAGGCGCAATGTTTGGATTAATTAACATAGCTCCTTGTCAGTTCTTTGTTTTTCTTTTTTTTTACAAGATCTAAATCATTTGAACCCTATATTTTAAACAAGACACAAATTAACAGATTTCATTGTGACTTCAAGTTCGGGTGACGCATAGAAATGTCATCGTGAGTATGGTGCGGTCACAAGACAAACAGTGAGCCTTCAGAGATTCTTTTTTTGGGGATTGAGATTTCAAAGATACATTAACGATACTTAACAGTGGCCTATGCCGGATGACGGAACATCTAAACCATGTGCCAGACTAATCCGGGACTAAATCATGTCAAACAAAAAACAGGTATATATTTTCATAGTATGAAACCAGAGCTACACAGGGACATGGCTAAATTAGGTCTAGACCAGGTGTAGTCTAGGGCCAAACATGAACCAGGTCTAACCATGGACTAAACTGGAATTAAACCAGGTCTGAGTGCCACAAGAGAGTCTTTGGACCATGTGAAGAAAGAACTGGTGTCCTATGGTCAGCCAGCCATGGGATCAGTCATGTTTCTGCTGTATGCTAAACAATGGCATTGAGTAGTGTATAAAACCTCACCCTAATGAAGAATCTCTGACAGAGTAAGGAGTCTGGCCTGAGGTTAGTCCGCTAAACTCAAATAAATCTTGTTTTCCTGCGAATCTTTTCCTGCACCGAAGACGCGTCATACCTTCTGGTGCTTTTCCACAATTTTCCCAAGGGCTTTGGTCCGCAGTCCTCTGCTGTGAGCTTGGGGCGGCCACTCAACGCTGGTGGGCAGAGACCTATAACTAACAAGCTCCTCTCAAAGTGAACCAGGGGGGGGGCGCTATATCTTATTCCTCTCCTGCAGTTAGAATAATATTATCATACAAAACAACCAACAATTCACCCATATAATAAAACTTCTACCGGTTTCTCTATACACACACACACACTCCAATCAGTGCAATGATTTACATCTACTGGATTTGCCAAAATGCATGAAGCAAATGAGAGGGAGAGAAATTAACTTATCATCTTTACTTTTGATACAAGATATACAAAATGATCAGACGATGTGCGAAGTATCGGTCATCCTGAGCTCCACACATGAAATAAACATTGTAATGATGCTTCTGGTCTTGTATGGTGACATATTTTTAGATCAACAGCATGGGATCTATACGTAGTTAGTCTGACAATACTGTGCAACTGTTTTAGGCAAGAAATTATTCATTGTTGGTGTCAAATTTGTTTATATTTTCTTACCATTGTGACATAACTCTGTTGCCTTGGTGACTTAGTAACAATCTTAAGTGGTTTAGCTCCACAAACTGTCTGAGATTAGCATGAAGAGACAGAAAGATGTCAGCAGCCTCCTAACTACCACTGATGAAATGGTGAAAAGAAGCTACCTGTCCTTCAAAAGTGTCCAACACAAGTGGACATTTGATGGCAAAGATGACTGGATTTCGAGGTTTCTTCTGGCTTTCCCCATTTTGTAAACATAAATGAATTGCAATATATTTTCAATGCTATTTTACCCAACACCATGAATTCAAACCTGCCTAAAGCATTTGCACAGTACATGTGTTTTACCTCTCCCCAGTCTCTAATATTATGAAGGCTGTATGTACTTCATTGCTCAGTGCTCTCTACTATAATAATAATAATAATAGGTGATAATCTTTGGTGAAAAACTCAAGAATTGTCATATTTCTGCAGAAAAATTGTATCCTGCTGAAACTAACTTGATCCTCTCTTTAGCAATCTCTATATTTGTAGATCAGTATATGCCTGTTGGACACAGTATCTTGACTATTATGTGTTTATGTTGCGTAATAAATGTTGTGATACTTTTTTTGTTTTGTCTAACTTTTTTTTCTTTCAACATTGTAAACTTTATTTTTCTCAGTGGCAACAGTGGATGGCTTTATGCACAAAATGTTGAATAAAAAGTGGATATTTTCGGTCTGTACTGTAAGACACTTGCCCTGAATCTATGTCGTCGTTATTATTGTGCCTCTTTATTCTTTTTTTTTTTGTTTCTTTCAAAGGTTTTTTTTTTTTTTAAATCTTTTTTTTCTGTTGTTGTATCAGCCGGGCGTTGGTACCACAGCTCTCTCTGCTTGTAACCACAATTGTCTGATTCTGTTTATTGATTTAATATCAAAATAATAAAAACATTAGCACCCCATTTTTGTGTCTTTTATATTTTCATGAAAAGAACATGCCGTGATTAATGGCTTATTTATTAATAATGTAGTTAATGAAAAATTATTATTGTAGTTATGGTGATTGAAATGCATGGGCCAGTGTGGGGTTTTGTGGTCCCTTTAAGTCTTGGCTTAGTCTGTGTTTAATTGTGGTTTAGACCAGGTTTTCATTTAGTTCTCAATTACTTTTGTCCTGGTCAGACCTTGTTAAATCATGGATATCTCTTGTGGGCCCTAGTTCTCAAATACCCATTTAATATGTAGTATAAAGACTGTTTTACCTCTCCCCAGTGTCCAATATTATGAAGGCTGTATGTACTTCATTGCTCAGTGCTCTCTAATATAATAATATTAAGAATAGTAGTCTTTGGTGAAAAACATTCCCACACTAAATAAATTGTTAATAGTGAAGAGGGCGCCTTTCCTTTCGCTAAACGCCTTCTATTTTAGTCCTTGGGCTTGCCGTACAAAAACAAATATGGCGTCTTCGTCTGACGTTCATGTCAGAATTTGTAGTCAAGAAATAATAAAATATGACTTGGAAATCAAAGCCCTCATTCAGGTAAGAAGTAATATCACACACTCTCAGTGTATTTACTTGCATTGATGGTGTGTGGTGCAGATAATGCGGTGGAAACACGTTAAACTATCAGCTGACTTGAACAGTTAGCTTAGCGGATAGCGACTAAGACGACACCGGAAGAATGTAGTAGATTGTTAACGCTTTTTGAGCTGGTGGTTTTTTACCGTTGACACACATCTTTTACAAATTAACATGTTTTAACATGTTTTTCTGTTCATGGGTAAAAGTGAAATTATTCAGACTTAAAAATTACCTTGGTCGTCACTATTCTTCATTAACTGGCCATGAGAAACATATAATAGCAATAATAATTGTGATATCTCATACTGCACAGGGTAATTAATTTATTATGTACTTCAGTCAAATAACATGTAACGGTTTGGTTCATTTTCATTCAACATTTTTACTGCCTTGACTCTCCCATTTACAAAGAATAACTCTATTTTCATTATAACAAACATAATACTTTTACCGTCAGTAACATGGTTTGATTGGTTAATACTGAACAATATAATAAAAACATTCGTTACTCGATAACCATTTATTATTTATTAACCAGTGTAGCATTGTGATATCAATATTTTTGTGATAATTTGAGTACAATTAAGCTGAAATAGTTATTTACTAGTTCAAATTGCTTCATAATCAAAACTTAAGACTAAACGAGAACTAGTTCGAGAGCAAGGTCAAATATAAATGGACTTTTATTTATGTCGTAGGACATCAGAGACTGTCCAGGGCCACAGTCCACTCTCATGGACCTCAACTCTCAGGTTAAAAACAAGTTCAACAAACTCAGGCTCAGAATACAGGTAATACACTTATAATTCATTGAAAATATGTATTAATAAATAACAGTCATTGAAATTAACCTGTGGTGTTTGAGCAGGACCTGGAGCAGATGGCCAAAGAACAAGACAGAGAAACGGACCGAATGGAGATCCAGGCAGAGACCGAGGGCCAGAAGAGACAGATGATGAGGTCTGAACATTCACAGAATTGTAATTTCGTGTAATTCAGAATACAGATTCAATTAAGCAAATACATTGTTATTTCTATAGCACATTTACAAAAATAATCAACTTACAGGAATCAAGAGAGAAAAAATACATGATTTTCTATTGGTCTTCAGTAACCAGACGGCTTGGAGGAAGGCGAACCTGGCATGTAAACTGGCCATAGACAACATGGAGAAGGATGAGCTGCTGCTGAGAGGAGAGAGCAACAGCACCAGACAGAGGTCAGTGTGGAGCACGTTAGATTAAGTGCGGTTAAAGTTAAATCTTTGTATACACAATAATATATAATATACTACACAACGTATATACAATATTAGGAAGGTGACAAAGGAGACGCTGGTGGAGAGCAGCAGTAACATCACAGAGAGTCTGATGTCGATCAGTCGGATGATGTCAGAGCAGGTCAAACAGAGCGAGGACGCCATCAACACTCTGGGTAAATATACTCTCACACCAACATGATACAGCGATCTACAACAACTGGACATATCTAGAAATGTCTCTTTTCACAAGCCATTCAGGTTTTGAGTGAATTTTAGGAGCATTTATAAATAATAGGATTTATTGTTAGTTTTAATGGTAAACTAATGGTTAATGGTAATGGTTAATTTTAGTTTTAATGGTATCTGGTATCAAAGCACACACTTGCCTTTTCATGTGAGCACCTACATTAGCTAGTATTGACATCTTGTGATGTTCATCCGTACTATATGTAGTCAGCTGTTCATAGAGTTATGAGCAAGCATGGAGACTGACATTCATGCATTAATCAGTTCTTCAGGATACCATACAACGTGTTCCTCTTCTACACATCTCAAACCTCTCTTCTTTTTCTGTGCAGCCACTTCCTCAAGGACGGTGCTGGAGACAAATGAAGAGTTTAAAAACATGACGGGGACGATCCACCTCGGCAGAAAACTCATCCTCAAATACAACCGACGAGAGCTCACAGACAAACTGCTCATATTCCTCGCTCTGGCTTTGTTCCTGGCAACGGTCCTTTACATCCTTAAGAAACGGCTGTTCCCCTTCATTTAGCAAAGCATATGTTTCTCTGCTGTAAAATTTAACAAGTTAACCTTTACTTTGGGGGGAAAAAGGAACTGCATCTTGTAGTTTATCTTTGTATGTAACTGAGGGGGTCAACAATTTGCCTCCACTAAATGAATGTGAGAGCGAATGGTTGTCTGTCAGTGTATGTCTTTGGGTCAGCCCTGAGACTAACTGGCCATTGTCCAGGTTCTACCCCGCCTAAAACCTATAGTTACTGTGATAGGCAACTCATAAAAGGAAGTTGTGAAAAAAGTCACGGCATCTGACTCAACAGGTTTTATTGACACATAAAAAAATCAGTTTAGAAAATATAAACGTCTTTTTAAGGTGATCATATTTTTTTTAGTAAGGTTAACTTGTCAAAATTTACAGTGTATAACGTGAAAAACACACAGCCAAGCAAAAGTTTACACATGTTCTCAGTTGGAAAAAAACAACAACAACAACAACACAGCAATATATTACAAGGAAAATACTGGACCCGGAAAATACTGACTCATACATGTCTCGAGAAGGTGAGAGTTTGTATGTAGAAAGCTCCTAAACTGTGAACAAAAATGTCTTAAAAATACATGGAGACCTAGAAAATGAAATGTGATTCTCTGTTGCTTTAGGTCTCAGTATCAAGAGTACTTTGTAGAGTATCATCCTTGTAACCTTTTTTAATTTTGACTTGAATCTGAACTCTTTGTTACACTTTTTCAATGTACATCGTGTGAAGTCTTACCCTTTGTGTGCACAGACTTGGTGAAGGGCCTGGAGGCAGTATTCTTTAGTAGTCCTATGTAGTTTGTGGTAGTTTTTCCGTTACTCTGTTACTGATGTTTACTAATTCACTGCCAGGATGTAGTTTGTTTTACACACGATACTGTGCTGAAAATCAAGCAGCTGTGACGAGACACTGCAAAGTAAGAATGCATAGACCAGTGGTTCTCAAAACGCCACGTACCAATTCACAAAATAGTTTTTGTTTAGAAGATGTTTTGTCTCTCATCCAATAGACTCAATTCTGGAATATACATATATAAATAAAATGTAGAATTATGTAGAAAAGAAATGCATTATTATCCGGGAGTAGGTCATGAAGTAAAGTGGTCAGGTCTTAACTGTTTAAACCAGGGTTCACACATCAAATGTAATCCTAAAACAGCAACAAAAGTGAATTACTATGAAAAGCCCAAACACCACCATTAGTACCTGTACCGCAGGAATATACTGTCACTGTGTTTCTGTGTGGCTGGAGTTAAAAACAAAGAAAAGTAGATACTAAAGGCAGGACCTAACCACTAGAGCTTGAGCAACCCACCTGCGTAGTTTGTTCATTGATTTCATGTTTCTTTGTTTCTGGAAATGTTATTTTCTTCTCTGTTATTTAGCATCGTACCTTCCCTAACTATAGTATTGAGTAGCTGTTCTCAAACGTCGTACGGGCACTACTGGTGGTACTCGGGCTCGTTCTAGGAGACTTTTGCAGTCTCTGGTAGGGGACTACAATTATACTCTATTTAGACCTGGTTTAGTACTTGTTTAGATCTGGTGTAGCCCTGTGAAGTCCTGGTTTCTTGTCTTAGTCCCATAAAAGGGCACTAAAGATGAATGTTTTGAGAAGTGGTGTATCTTGTATGTGGATCTAAAATAAGCACCAGTCCATCAGTGGCATTATTAATAAAGTTTATTAAATCAGTCAAAACTACTTATAAATGTGTATATTTTTTACATTCAATTAAATACAATCTTAGAAAAGTAGCATGTTTCCTGGGTTTGTTTGAGATGTGAACATTTCAAGTTGAATCCTGTAGGTGGCGCCCTGAATGTCTTCTGTGTCAAATAAGCAAAACAAAAGCAACAACATGTGAATAAATAAACATATATAAATAGGTAGGAGCCCTTTAAAATCCCTGTGTTTTAGTCTTGAGTATGTGATGATGTGAGGTAGATACACGTTTGTACAAATGTAAAACTTATTTAGTAGTTCTAGTGTTTCTATGTCTATGTACGTACACTGATCAGGCAAAACATTATGACCACCTGACTATATACAGTCCAGTGGATTAAGGTTGCAACCAGGGGCCTCAGTGCAGGTTTTTACAGTGCTGCTTTAGGCCTGGATGAGGGTGTTTTTTGTCCACTAGTTTAGACCTTGTTTATCCCTGATTTAAACCTGGTTTAGTCCTGTTTTAGTCCTTGGTTAAACCTGTTTTTGTCCTGGTTTAGACCTTGTTTAGCCCCTATTTAGGGTTAGATCGGGTTTAGAACTCATTGAACTTGAAACTTGATTTAGTAATGGACTCCCAGTAGGCCTTTTGGGCATTAATTCAATTGCACCGGCTGCACTGTCTGATATTTTGCCCCTGATACAGCCCCATATAAGCTGTGATGCAATATGTATTCTGACAGCTTTCTTTCAGAACCAGCATTAACTTCTTCTGCAGTTTGAGTTACAGAAGCTTAAATGTGATTCACTGGTCGCTGGTTCACCACTGTTCCTTCTTTTGACATATGTGATAGATTCTGACCACAGCAGACTGAGAACACTCCAGACGAGAAGGAGAAGACCCTGTTAACTTTGGCCATAAAACTCGACTCCTTGCTCATTGCTCCTTGAAAAAACACAGGATCCTGTCTAAAACAGTGGTTTTCAAACAGTGGTACAGGTGTCTCTGGATCTTTCTAGCGGTTTCAGAGGTCTATGTTTGGGACAAAATCTAGGTTAGGTTTAGACGTGGTTTAGACGTGGTTTAGACATAACCTAGTCCTGATGGAGTCCAAGTTTAGGTTTAGTCATGCCTTATTGAGTCTGAATTTAGTCCTAGTTTAGTCTTTAGTCTTATTGCTGGTTAAGCCCTGTTTGAGTCCAAGGTTAGTCCTTAAAGACCTGTTATAGACTTGATTTAACCTGGTTTAGACATCCCTGATCTGTCCTTCTATAGTAATGTACTTCACTGCAGTATGTTTTTTGTAGATTAAGGATTATGGGTAGGTTTATTTAGTCCACAATACTACTTCAAAATCCCACTCACTAACAGGTGCTCTGATGAAGAAATCGTTTGTGTTGTGGTCATAATGTTATGCCTGATCTTTGTCTCTATAATAACGATAAGTGCATATGTGAACCCTGCCTCCCTGTGTCTATGAAGAGGTGCTGTTGATTTTTATAGACTCTGTTTCGTTGTCTATCAGACTGGGGAAGCTGCGGTCCTCTTGTTCTCTAGGAGTGGTCTGCTGCTGTAGAGGTCCTGGGACGGTTGGGGCTGAGGTGGTGAGAGCGGCGTCTGATTGGTTAAGGAGAGAACAGGTGCTGCCGAAACTGTCACACAGCGTCCCCCAGTGTTGAGTGCACTGTCCCCGCAGCCTCCGCCCCACCCAGGCTCGAGCCTCTTCTCCACAAGACAACAGAAAGTTCATCAGCACCACATAAGGCCTGTGGAAATAAGACAGTTGGACTTTGTTTAAGCAGAAATCCAGTCGACAAAGGTGACATTTTCAATCATGTGTTGTTTATTTTATTTTATTGTTTATTTGATAGGGACAAATACAATAAACATAGACCATTATGTATTACGTTGTAATAATTATGCATTGGATTAACATATTCTGGACACTCACAAAAAGTTATTGACTCAGTTACGCACTGGTGGTAATAAGCTACCTATATAGCACAGTTACCCTGGGGCAGAACAACGGAGATGTGGCAGCCACTTCTACCTTTCCAACCACGACCAAACACAAATGAAGCTTTTGAAGCTTGTTCCTGGTTGTATTAGATTCGAAACACCAACCGTCCGGTTATAGGACAAATGCTCCACCCCTGAGCCACTGCCACCGCAACAAAATGATTGTAAATATTGTTACAATGTTGTTACCGTGTGGGCAGCACTATTTCTCAGTACAGACCTAATCTAATGCAAAGATGAAAGTCCTCACAACAAAGCTGTACACATTTCTTTGACCTTTATGTTACAGAGCCACTATAGTACGTGTTATAACTTTGTAGTTATGTGTGTTTTTGCTTTACCCCGGAGGAAAGAGCAAGTCGAACTGGACGAGGCTGCCCATCGTGTCCATGTGTTGAGTGAGCGCCGAGCACAGCTGATGTCTGGAGTAACAGTCTCTCTGAAGGGAGTAGATCATGTCTTTAACAGAAGAACACCTCCTGCTCACGCAACTGAAGCGCTGTCGCAGTCCCAGCGCCATGCACCGGAGGGCGTCTTTCACATACGATTTACCCTGAAACATCAACAGAAGAATCAGTATACTGTCAATTAAAAAGGTATGATAAAAACATTGAGTATTCAATAATCACGTTGAATACTGCAATATCGATGTATTGGTTGATCTAAGCTCAATTAAGCAGAAATAGTTCCTATAATTTAGATTGATCGATTCGCCTGATGATTTTTGGTACAGCTATTAATACAGCATCCGCTCATGTGTCGACCTGTTGTGTTCTCGTCTATTCTGGTAAAGACAGACTGTTCCTCTCTGATTTCAGCTGAGCACAGTCACTCAATACACAACACACATTCTACACTAATGACCACAATGACAAGGGCCACCACAACAGGCACAACTCACAACCAACACACAATCAACTCACTATCACTTCACAGATAGTGTGCAGCCAGTTCGCCTCAGACCAGCCTGATGTATATGATTACTGTATTTTGTGGAGGGCCCACCTGTGAGTCGTATTGCCCGGCGTTATGCAGCAATGTGAGGCAGATGTGATGAAGTCCTTGAATCTCACACGAGTTATTGTTGAAACACTGAAACGTCCCACAGCCAACGTCCCCTGAACTCACCAGACAGGCCTGGATCTCTGCTGCAGGGAGAGGACAAATGGAGGAACGGTTTAATACAGTATTAACAGCTTATTTTAGAGCCTAGACACAAATGAAATCATTAAATCAACAAGCTCATGTTATAGTTTTCACATTTCTTCCTTGTATTTTCCTACCCACTGATCACCAGAGTACACCACCTCCCTGTACTGCCCCCTGGGGCCCGTCCCACACTTTGAAAAGCACGCACAGGACTCGACCTAAATGTAACATATGAATGTGGGAGTCTGTGTATGGCGCTGTGTATGTCGCTGTGTATACTATGGTTAACTGGCCGTAGTCCAGGGTAAGAATCCAAGTGTCCATGTTTTATTGTGGTTGCAAACAAAGTGGGGGAACTCAAGTCATTTTTGGTGTAAGCTCACACCGTTTGACTAAAGCAGAGCTGTCCAAACCACTCCAGGGCTCGGAGCGACCTGTGAAGAGGCTGGGAAACTGGTTCAGGGCCAAACTTCAGGACATGACATCACCCACACAAACCAACCCCACTGTCACAGTTAAGATGAGTCTTTATCCAGAAGAGAAGAGAGGTCCAGTGCAGCTCCTCGTGATCGGCCTCATTTAACTTGATTATTATTTATTTCAGAGTGTTTGTATTGGTTTTACATTGGCTGTGGGCGTCTTCTTTTATCCAGGCATGGGGCATGTATCCAGTGTAGTCTATGGCCTACACTCAGATGTTTTAAAAGTCAAAGGAATATTTTACCAATAATAATGGAGTCACCCCTCCATCTTTGGGTGGCATGACGGTATCTGCCCCTATTTAACGGAGACTGTCCCCATTGTTGGCTCCTTTTCAGATCATGTCCCACTTTTCAACAGATCATGTCCCATTTTTCAACAGATCATGTCCCACTTTTTAACAGATCATGTCCCACTTTTCAACAGATCATGTCCCACTTCTCAATCCATTCAAAAGCACAGGAAACACGTCTAGCCTATTTAGCATTAGGCTACATTTATTTCCTGGCTACAAAAGAATTATTTACTAAAAATAGTGTTTGGTGTAGGTCTAGATACATTTGGTAAAACTGCTTTTGTATTTTATATTGAGACCAGGCCAGACTCATTTGTCTCCCAGCAGCGGTCTCCCATCTCCGGCTCTTCCTGTGCCTTGGTGGTCCCGGGGCTGGATGTGGAGCCGTGCCCGGGCGGAGGTCAGCGCAGGGCTGGAGGTGTCGTCATGTACCTCCCGCTGCTGCTACCGGAGGGGGGCGAGCAGGAGGGAATGTGGATCCGCGCATTGAATTACAAACAGTGGCATAGGAGCGTGGCCCAGCGCGGTTAATATACGGGCTTACAGTGAGCCCCTAACAGGCTCATCATTTAGATTATAAGTCTAATTGGCCTACGCTGCTGAGACTGTAGCCTAAAGGCATCCATGAACAAAGATTAACTTTATGATGCAGTGATCGGCCAACGTAAACGAGATAAAAATAAAACAAACCAACCTGTGGACTATTACCGGGCCATTAGGGGCCAATTAGCGCCAGTTTTAGGGTCAAGAGGCTTTACTGTGATTGTGCGTCAACTCACAACCTACAATTAACAGAGAGGTCACAGGAAGCTGTAAAGTGAGGGTCGTCCCAATAGGTTTGTGCCAAATCTATGCACAAAGCGTCTTTATATCGTCTTTATAAGCGTAGGGTACATTTGATTAACTCTCGGAACTCACCGGCCACTTTATTAGGTAGACCTTGTATCCAATGAAAGTTTTATCTCGTGCGTTCAGAGATAATGGGTCTTGAAAATGTGCGAAACGATTGGCTTAATCAATGCTATGTGATCGTTGAAGTTGTTCGAACTAGTTGAGCTCACCAGCAGGTAGAGCGACCTAATAAAGTGGCCAGTGAGAGTAACGAAACACAGTATCTGCAGCTGTCACTCACTCGCGGTGGTGGGCTGTAGTTTCTTACCTGTGCTTTGTAGAGTCAGCCTTCTTCTCGCGTGTTGCTTCTCTTGAAAGTCGTGCGGCTCCGTGGCCAGCGCCTGTTGAGCGGCCATCGCCATTATTACAAAAAACAAACAAATCACATGTTCTCCGCGCGCTAACATGACCACCATAGGTCTGTGTATCGCCTTCTCTTTCTGTGTGTGTGTGTTGTTCACGGCCAAAGCGCTTCGCCAGGAGGAGTGTTGACTTGCAGGAGTTCCTAGTATTTGAGAGCGGCATGAAGAGTGTAATATATAAGGGCTTGGAGAGGGAGAGGGCGCGCGGCTCCAAGTGAGTGATGGGAGCGCGTGTCCGGACCAATCAGAGCGCAGACACGTGGACGCGCACCGGGGACGAGGAAATAATGTTAGTGGATTGAAGTCTGACATTTATTCCAAAAGTTACTGAAATGTAAGTGAGTAAATGTAATTGAGTAAATGTAACTGAGTAAATTAAATTGAGTAAATGTAATTGAGTAAATGTAACTGAGTAAATGTAATTGAGTAAATGTAATTGTGTAAATGTAATTGAGTAAATGTAATTGTGTAAATGTAATTGAGTAAATGTAATTGAGTAAATGCAATTGAGTAAATGGAACTGAGTAAATGTAATTGAACTGAGTACTACCCACCTCTGATGGTTAGTTAGTTCAGTAATGTAGGACTGTATATGCCGGAATCGTATGCTTTTTAAAAAAAAACTATATTGTGTAGATGGAAAAGGAGTTGGATCAGTCGTGAAATCCAAAGCGTCACTTGAAAATGAGCAGCAAATGTGTTGAGAAAGACAGATGAGGTGGAAGATTGAGACTGAAAGATAGACGGGTTGGGAGAGGCAAAAAATGTAATTTGAATGATCAGTTTAACAGGGAGCCGCAGCATGCTCGGTGTGAGTGTGCACTGTGAACACGCTGAAGAAGCACATATGACGTGATAAAAGACATACTAGTTGTGAAATTATCTCTGCAGAAAATCAATGTACTTATCTCTCATAATATAATTGAGCCTTGAGTTGATGTGGTTTATAAGTGTGTGCCTATACCTAAATCTTATTGCATGTGCTTGTACGTGTTATCTCGCCATTGTTCTCCATCCTCGTAAAATCCTGACAGCTGAACAGAAGTGTCAGTCGCTGCAGGAGAAAATAAAGAGTGAGAGAATCCACAGATTTCCATGTTGTTTACTGACAGGACTAAAGTGGACCACTTAACTGGTCAAAAACCATAAATGCATTAACAGTCCTCTTTGCATTGATGGCTAACTTTACATGCAAGACAAACCACAACACCAGTCTTAAAAGTCAGTTGAGATACTTCTGCTGCAAGATTTTACTAGAAATGGTCTGAAGCTGCAGTGTACAAATATAGAAATTGTGCCCATTATAAGTTTCAGGTTTCAGTTTATTTGTCATTTGCACATTCAACACAGGGTCAAAAAATGCAATGAAATGCTTTGGATCGGAAGAACCGTTAGACTCGCTAAGATACTCATGAAGTACTAGTAGCATGCAATAATAGTACATGGTGAGAAAAAAAAAAAATAAGTAACAATATAATAAATATATAATAAAAACGTACAATAAAAAATATAAAGGTGCAGTAGGATTAAATAAGGTGTAAGTGGAGTATTTCACAGGTGGTAAAATACTTTAGATGAATTTAGTATTGCACATGATTTAGTATTGCACATGATATATTATTGCACATGATATAGTATTGCACATGATATAGTATTGCACATACTCCTCTTCACTAAGATAGCCCACATTGAGTACTAACAATATTATATTTTCTAATTAAAATCCTTGCTGTGTGTAAAAGATGCTTGCCACTTCAATTGAAATAAACGATAATACATTATAATTATTAAAATATTCCTTGTTGCAATGGGGATCCATTTTTCCATCGCAAATATAATTTTTGTAATTTGATTTTGATTTATTAAATACGATATGCTGATTTATGCACAAGGACTGCTCCCAATAAAAATACTGCGGACAACATTAGTTTAGAAAAAAAATTCTATTGAGTTAAGAAGCTCCTTCAAAAGAACTAAAACTGTATTAAATGCACTGTATAATAGTCTCCTGATAACTGCACAGAACTATTCAAATTAGTTTAACCATTTTGCCAGGAATATGCATGTTCTCCCTGTGTCTGGGGAGGTTTTCACTACTGGTCTTCCCCATGAACCTCTAAACATGCACAATATAGGCTAATCCACCAGCTAGATCCTGGCCAAGATAAAGCTCAAGATCAAGTTACTTTAGTGGCATTTGAGGGATATATTTCTTTCAAGAGCTGTCATTGTATAGTTTTGCTTCTCTAGTACATAGTAGGTAGATAGGTCTGTTAAATGATTATCTATGGGTATCTACAGCAATTGCCAGGTAACTGACGAAAACCAACACTCTTTACTATTGTTCACCACTTCATCTATATGTGGGAAAAAGCCAGACTGGAGAAGACAATTCCTGCAACTTTCCTACAAATGGATACTAACCACCACCTGAAAATAATGTATTCCTTTAAGGCAAATAAAGTCACCACCATTAGCTGGACTGGACTAACTTTACCCACAATCCATCTGTGAAAATTTCAACATAAAACTTACATATGGTGTAACTTACCGTCATTGCACAGTGGCCCCGCGTAGGACGTCATGCTGCAGTCGCAGGTGAAGCCCTCCCATTGCTGCAGACACACACCCTGATTGGAGCAGGAGTCCTCTTGGCACGTCGTACTGGGACCTACGGGGACACATGGTGGTGGGAGGTGAGCGGTGCACATGTTAAAGCCACATTTAAACAAAACATTTTTCAGTTGGTCAGGAGCCCAGTGAGTTCACAACAGAATCGGAGAAAATCAAGCCAAGTCACACCTCTACTGGACCCCATGGGAGCCGATGAAACCCGAAAAACTACTTCTTTTGTGCTCCAGTATGTAAAAACTACTAACTGAAGTACAATGAGTTGACAGAAACAGAAATATCCTGGCACATTCAGAGTGATCCAAAGTCTTTACAGAACTGATAACCAGCCCTACTGCCGACATGTTGAAAGCTGTAGCTGTTTTTGCACTTTATAGGGAAAAGGGATGACACAGGGGTGTTTCTAAAATGGCCGACGCAGTGCATAACAAAAGAGAATGTGCTGAATGCAAAATAGGGAAAGGCAATAAACTACAGTATGGCATTAGCAAAGAATAATCAAGAGGGGGGTGAATGCAGAGACTCTAATTCGGCTTTGTAGACATGTAACATTATCTTGCACGTGGACAAATGCCATATTTGTATTCATAATTTAATTTCATCAATTCATTTTCAAACAATGCAAAAGCAATGCTGTTAAAACATATGTGTGGAGGGGTCTATTAGCTTTATGAAATGAAAGTCAATTTGGCTGCTATTTGTAGAGCAAGAAACAAACCTAACGGGGCCATTAGGTTTTGCATTTTGCTGATGCACAGAACCACACACTGGGTTAGTTAATCGCAGGGCTAGCACTTACAGACAGTCTTTACTAATTAATCACGGGCAACTCAGAGCCACTGTTTCAACTATATATTTGTGTGTGTATGAGCTCCATGGAGTCCAGCGTGTGACAAAGCATGGAAAACTTGAACCACAATTACTCTATTGCCATGTTATATATTTGTAATCGCAAATATAATCTCAATTTGAACTGGCTTTCACTTGAAAAAAAGTTATAAAAAGAGCAATATCTGAAACCATGCGGGTGAAGCTTGATGATGGGTTAGGGACAGTTAGTGAAAGAATAGTTATGTTTAATACATCTTTATCATTCTTTACAATTGCCCCATGTCTTGTGTTAAAACAACACAGACATGGTCAGTAGGAGGGGTCACACAACATGCTGCAACTCAAGCCTTTGCTAACATCACTACGGTGGCTGGAAGGGGACATTTCGCCTCTGACCTACGACACTAAAAAAACCAAACACTTGGGGGATTGAAGACATCTTTTGAACACAGCACTCGTACAACTCCTCTTTCAAACTCGTCACGCATGCAAAGATATACCTTGCAAGTCAGCTTTCATCAATGCAACTTTTGTCAGCCAAACAAAAAAAGCAAACAAGCAAATCGAGTTAGATGGTTAGTCAATGCACACAGATGCTGCTGAAAGAAAATAAAAGTGGGACAAAGAGCAACGGTTAAAAAAAAATAAAAATAATAAATAACAGATGAAAAGAACAAAAGCAGTGTTAGTGGGTTATTTGAATGAGTAACAAACACTAATACCTACACACTATTAAGCAGACATAAACCCATAGAAATAAAGCATGGTATGGGTAATATATTTACATTCATGAGATAGGGCTAATGCCTTGGCGAGGGTCTTCTAGGACAAGACTAATGCAACAATACTAGTAAGTTTGTGTAATTCTTTGTTAACAATATATGAAGTAACTAATGCTTAATAATGTGCAGTTATTAAACCTCAAAATGAAAACATGAATAGCATTGTGACTTGATGCAGAGCAGTAGTCTTGTTTATATGTGTGTCTGGTACCTTCACAGCCTCTCTCCACTTGTCCCACGGTTGCCAAGGCGTCCGCCAAAAGGTCGGGGAGGCGGCCGTTCAGATCCACCGTCGCCAGGCAACCCTGAAACCCCTCCCGCGAGTGCACCAGCTTCGGCAGGTCTCGGTACATCTCTTTGGACACTCCCCCGATGTACAAGTCACCTGAAGAAAGAGAGGTTGATTTTTAAGATTTAGATGTAAAATGTATGTTTTTATCAAGTATCGAATCCTGAATCTGGCGGTGAGACAACTATGGGCTTAAGGAGGGGCACATCGTGGACAATGGCCAGTTTGTTGCATGGCTTACACTGAGACATAGATAGACAGACAATTATTCACACGCACGATAATTCACTAGGGGCAAATTGGAGTCACCAATTCTCCTAAAACATGCATGTCTATGGACTGTGGGAAAAAGTTGTAGAGAACGCACAGTAACACGAGGAGGACAGACAGACTGCAATTACATTACAAATACAGCTTAAAATGTGCATAACATCTGGACTATATTCACTTAATCCTCCTGCCCACAACTTGAGAATCACTTTTTCTCAACAACAGATTTTTGCCCCATGGTAATTTTCTTATTGAACGACTTAAACGATTTACGTCTGGTATCGCTCAAAGATGCTACGAAGCGAAGAGGCCATTTTGTGAGCTCATAATGGCTATTGTCATCATTGATTATGCTGATGATTAGTTTCTCAATTAATCAATTAGTCATTTCTCTAAATTGTCAGAAGAAATCATATTGACAAATTGCTCACTTGGCAACAACGAGCCAAGACCATTTTCTAATTGCATAATGTTGCATAATGTGCATATATTAACATTATAAAGTGAAGTATTGGCTCAGTCGGTAGAGCGTGCGGCCCATATTCAGATGGGTGTTGTGAGTTCGAATCCGGCTCATGACTGACTGATTTCCTGTCAGACTACTGTCCTGTCAAATGAAGCCGAGCAAAATAGTGTTTTTGGCTACTATACAAACAAGCAGAATTGTACTCAAACGCAAACATTTTTCCGTTCTCCCAGCAACTATGGGCCTGAGATGGTGTACACCCTTGACAGGTTAGTAACAGAGCTGATACACAATGTTCTTTCTCAAGGAACATTTTGATGAAGATAGAGGATGTGGTTTCAAACCCACATGCTGAGAGGCAGATTTGGGGGCTCAAGGCAAACATGGGCTACCTAAAAATTCTCTGGATTTGTCGGTCCACAGCAATCCAAATGCTTAACCATACAGAGAAATGGGGAAACTGGTGAGGTGTATTGACTTTGTAATGTTTTTTTACAAGATTAGGTTTAGTCATTACCCTTAAAGCTTGGGGACCTAATCCGCTGCCTACTTTTACCTACTTCCTTAAAGCAGGTCACTTAAGTAAAACTATCCTGTTACGTTTCAACACTGAGGGCTAACATATGTCAAAACATGGGTGAATGTATAACTAACCTATGTTCATTTATTCAATGTATGTAAATCTGTATTGAAACGCCTGGATTATGGACCTAGATGTACTATAGTTTCTAGCATGTCTTGTATTGGGACAAAAGACTGCATTATAAATGAATCCAATCAAAGTTCAAAAGCAGTTTACACTTTGGCAGCGGTACACATTAACAATTCAGTATTTACATTGATTTGAAGCACCATCGTGAATCTATTAGAATGTGTTCTATGTATGGTATGTACTTGACCTACATCTACAATAACCCACTCAAAGCTCATTAATGCACAAAGTATGCATCTCTGCCTAAATGTAATTACGTCATTGTAATTGTGCCAATATTTCTTTGTATAATATGAACTTTCCATATACTGTGATACAGATAAATATGCTCCTTTGGCCCGCTCGTGACAGGAGTGGTGGAACCTAGAGCACCTAGAGAGAACCCACAGTAACACAGGGAAGACTTGCAGACTCTGAGAGATTGGCTCCATTTCATCCCATGACCACTACTTATTTGAATATAAACTCTATTTTCAATGTTGTTTCGACTGCTACATTTTATATCGTAAGACCACATACAAACTCTTTGTATTTTGACCACAACTATATTTATTAAAATGTCAATAAATGTGTGGGAACTGAACACACAGAAATGGAAGAAAAAAAATGATAAACCATGGTCCAGATGTCAAATTTATTCAACTAAATAAAAATCAAGACCCAGGTACCACCAGCAGTACCAATACTACAGTTTGAGAAACACTGGTCAATTCGCACCTTTGAGGTCGAGGTTCTTGGCCCCCATGGTGGTCTGGGTGGTGACTTTGGTGTCAATCTTGACCACGTGCAGGTTGTTGGTGTCACGGGAAATGTGGACGTTGTGCCAGTGGTTGTCGTTAAGCGGGGAATTGGAGTTGCCCTTGATCAGGTGAGCTCCGTTGCCCAGGTCTGAAATGTAGTGGAGGTAACTGGAATGAGAAGAAAGGAGATAGAGATTTAAATGGGCAGCAGTTGTTGGGGTTTGGATTCCCGCTCCAACCAGTTCAAACTGAAGTTGTGCCCTTGGGCAAGACACTTCCCCCACCTTGTCTCCAGTGTATTTAAATCTAGTGCATGATGCTAAAACTGCAATGTGTACAATGTAGTTTGAAATAATATAGTCCATAAAAATAGTAAGCCCCACTTAAGTTAATTTAAAAGGCCAATTTGATGAGTCTCATTTTATCATTTTTACTACCTACGATCACCCTATTTTTGATTCATAGATTCATTCATTCATTCATTCATCGTTTCCTCAGTGGTGGATTAAGCAGTTTGGGGGCTCAAGGCGAACATGGGCAGGGGGCCCTCTGTATTTGGCGCTTTTTAAGTCCTACCTGAAAATTCTCTTGATTTGTCAGTCCACAGCAACCAGATGACAGAGGAAACGGAAAACTGGAGAAGCGTATTGGCTTTGTAATGTTAGTTTACCAAATTAAGTAATAATTATCCAGACAGGTTGTTTTTAGGCTTCATTTATGGGGCCCTGGAAGCTTGGGGCCCTTAGCAGCTGCCTACTTTTGCCTAATGATAGCGCCGCCTCTGAGTTTCCTTTACGAACACGTTCAAACAGCTGAAAAACACAATTTAAGTTCAACCAATTCTAGTGTTTTAGTGATGCCTTTCTCACCCTTTGACCAGCTCCACCACTATGAAGTCATTCCCGTCTCCCCTGTTGTAGAGGACGAGCCCATCGGGGGAGGTGGTCTTGAACTGCATGAAGAGGTGCATGGAGTAGTAGGCTTGAAGCGTGGGCAGCGTCACAAAACTAGACCTTGATCTAAATGTCACCGGGTCAGCCACGATGCTCTTGTAGCCGATGACTGCATTGAGTTCGCAGTAGTCGATATCCCCGTTCTTGCACAGGTCTATGTAAGGCATGCCGTTGAGAGTTAGGCCCTGGAGGTGTCCGATGAAGTTGGAGGGGACCGCGGGCATGAATCGCTTCTCCGTCACGATCCCGGTTTCAACATTGTGGAACTCCAACTGCGTGTGGTCGCCCGCCATTTGACCTGAGGTAGACTTGACAAGTGAGCACTACAGGCAATGGAGGGGTTAGAGGTAGTAAAGGTCAGGGAAATGGCACCAGTCAGAATTGGTTAGCCAAGAGTCAAGGGCACACATCTATCTAAATGATAATATGTATACTAGTCACAAAAGTTAGGTTTAGTTATGTCACGGAGGCATCAAGGTCCACACACACACACACACACACACACACAC
>JAVQKC010090200.1:0-19529 GCA_036025475.1 Philypnodon macrostomus
ATGATTATCTTAGCGAGTCTAACGGTTCTTCCGATCCAAAGCATTTCATTGCATTTTTTGACCCTGTGTTGAATGTGCATATGACAAATAAACTGAAACATATCTAATCACAAGGAATACTAAATCTAATAGCATTTAATTATATTTTAGTACCTTTCCTTTGGTATTGTTCAAGCACCAAGTATATAAGGACAGGCTGTTAGCTAAAGTGCAAAAATGGCCTGGATTGACATTCGTCTAAAAATAACATTGTTTCACAAAGTTGTCTCCTTCTTGTTCTCACTCTCTCTTTGATTCACACCAACACCCAGACCGTGAAAGCAAAGTATAATGTCATTTAGGATTTTATGTGACATTACAGAGTTATGTCATCCACACAGTTTACAATGCAATGATCTCATCTCCATAAAGCATATTTACAGCACTATGGATATATTAGAGTTGCATTAAATTTTCAACATGAGTTAAGAATGCTTGCAAGTCTGTCTTAAAAGCTGTGCGCTCGATTCCCACTGTTTTTGACAGGACCAACTTTGCTTTGACACTCACAAGAAGATACAGTGGATTAAGTGTCTCATTTGCAATGGTATGACATTGTTAGTGCTGAAAAGAGTAAAGACACAATATGTCCATAATGTCTATACAGCAGTGCTTTGGATAAAAATATACAAAGCTATAACAATTACAGTTACCAAAATGTTCTATAGCCAAGACAATAGGCCAGGCACACAGCATCTTGCACGTTTAAATCACATGCTGGGCTGTGAATGTGGCTGTTAAAAAGCAGTCAGGAGTTTTTTCAGACTATACACAAGCTTACTGAGTACACATGTAGGCTTACAGTAGGATAATATGTGTTGTTTTTTTTACAATTTGGAAATAGCATTGAAAAGTATGCATCTTTGAGCACATATCGTCAGCTAAAGCATATTGTGGATTTGTCGACTTGATTGGAAACAGCTCGAGCTGATTACGTTTATGGTTTTCAGTTGCCCTTGTTGTGAATGTTTGCCCCTGGAAGAAAATAACACCAACATCTACTCCCTTTAATACTCCTGCTCTGGTGTTGGAGGCTGCCCACTCATAAACTCTGCAGGGGAGTTGCACACACACACACACACACACACACACACACAGCAGCATAGTGTTTCTCAATCTTTCACTATTACACAAGCATCAACCCACCCTCCACACTGACTCTAAAGCCCTGTTAAATAGTTTATAGCTCTGGTTGTTTCAGAGAGATATGGGCTCGAGGAGGAGGAGGGGGTGTTCGATGTGAGTGGGAGGGGCTTGTGAAGGTAGGGGGAGACACAGCGGTATCCATGGAAACCTTTGTCCAAACTCTAACAGTAATTCAGATGGGAGTTTGTTTGATTAACTGTTTTCTAAGTTATGATCATTTTTAACGTCTGACTGAAAAGTGCTTAGTACATGAAGGCATCATAATTTTGATTACATTTCGGCCGATGTCAAAAATATAATACATGCTCATGTGATATGATATAAGCCACTATAGCGCCCTCTGGTGTTAAGAATCAACTTTGCATGAAACAGTTCTAAAAAGTGATCATCTTGATGTTGATCTTTGATGTTGATGGTTTTTGTTTTTTGTCTATTTTTGCAAAGTCTGATCTGCTAAAAAATAAAACCTACCCTTTGACTAGATATTAGGAGAGTCATTTTTCATTTTGAGGACTGACTTCCTATACTTGTAGCTATAATATAAAATATGAATCCCACAAAGTATAGTTTAATTGATAGTGTTATGACAAACCACTGTTTTTTGTTTTTTACAGGCATTCAGTTTTATTAATTCAAACAGAGACAAAAGACATTAAAAAAAAAACAGAAGCAGTGTGGACATTGAAACGCCCAACTCATGGCAATCTGCGCTGTTTACAAAATTGCACATAGATTATGTACAAAACAGAAAATACACACAAATAAGCACTCACAGCTGCATGAAAACATATTTACAAAGCTTAATAAATACTAATAAATAACAAAACAATGTGTAACGACAAAAGACATAAAGCTGCGTTTGCTAATATGGAGCCCATCAATGCAAGGTATTTTCAATATGGTACAACACACAAGGATTTCTCTCACAGTTGATATAAATGATAATATTTAGGTTCATCGCCCTGATAAACTCACATTCAAGCCAGCTCAGGATATGCAACATGACAAAAATAATTGAATTAATGTGAAGACTTTACCCCCTATAGTAGTCTCTTTGTTCTGCATACAATATTTTCAGTATTTAACACATTGACGCCAGCATAGGAAATAGACAAACACCTTAGACAAGTCCACTGTTGTTTGGTGAATGTGGGATTATAGTCAGACAACATACTAATGACTTAATGTGTGTAAGGTTATATAGAAAACCTGCAAAAATGTCTAAAATACACTGGATCTAAAATTATCCTGCATCAATCTTCATCTTCATAATCCTAGCTCACAGAAGAGTGTCTTTGCATAACTTCCAATGTATCTTCGTTAGCATGAATGATGTGATGGTAATGATATATTTGACAAGATACTGTACATTTTGATCGCGTATAGTACATCTGTAACAACAAAAAAGAGCTTGAGATAAAAATAATGGTTTATTTGTGCGTGTATCTCCATACAGCGTACATGTTTTAAAGCAGATCTGGTGCATGTAATAATGCTATACCTCAACATTGTTTTGACCAGACAAGACTCAATCTCAGACTTGGTTCATAGCAGTTGAGATTCATCCACTGACTTAAATGTGCATCACTCGGCACCACAATAATGAGTTCTTACAGTATCTATCGCAAACCAGAAACAATTCTAATAATGGCCACCATAGCCCATTGGTAACTTGACACTTGTCTAATAGCTCATTCTCAATAGATCTTTCTCAATAGATCTTTCTCATATTTTGTCAACTCAAGAGCATGGCTTGAAAAATCAACCAATATGCATCCACTCATCTGTTACTGAAATTGTCCTCATAAATATAGTAATGTCAGCCTATAAAATCCAACTTTCAACTGCCCTAATCTCTTTTAGCCCGGCCTTTCCTCTTCCTTCTCCCAGAGTTCTCCTGGGTCTTCTCCTCCTTGTTACCTGATGATGGGGCTCCATTTGTGGCCTTGCTGAGTCCATTGAGGGTGCCATTGGACAGGGCCTTGCTGGCTTTGGAAGAGACCGCATCACGTCTAGGCTGCTGCCGGCGGTAGGTCTGGTAGTAGAAGTTACCGAAGAGGATGATGAAGGTGATGGCGTAGCAGATGAGAGAGTAGTGCATCCAATGAGGGAAGTCACAGTTCACATAGAGAGAAAGGGCAGTGTGGCCAATGGTGACGTGAAACTGAACCTGTGTCAAGAAATATTAGTAGGTCAGATTGAAGCAAATATGAAATATTAAAAGTATATTCATGTTCAATTGAAATGATTTGTACCATCTGGACAATGGTTAAATACTTCTTCCACCACAGATACTTCTGGATCTTAGGTCCACAAGAGGCCAATCCATAATACAAGTACATCAAAACATGGATGGCTGCATTCATGTGAGCCCCCAAAAAAGCTGCAAATGCAGGAAATTACAGAAAAAGAACTCATTATTAAAATGTTCACTAAAATATATTGACATTTGAGAACAGCTACAGCAGGAGAATCATGTTATTTGTCCAATTCCTATTAGAACTATAGCCTATATGGCACAGTTATGCACATCAATGCATCAAATGAACCAGTTCCATCTGGTACTCACATTGTCCTCCTGCCACCCACTTGATGCCAATCCACCACAACGTGAACATGGTGCAGTGGTGATAGACGTGCAGGAAGGTCACCTGGTTGAACTTTTTCCTCAGAATGAAAAACACGGTGTCCAGGTATTCAATGCCTTTAGAGATGAAGTACCACCACAGAGCTGCTGCCACCTGAGTCACAATGAGCATTTTGCTAATATGTTGTGTGTTGTTATCTTTTAACCCAGTGTTATCTGATACAGACATGTTTCAGGTTTGCATTAGCATGGCTACGTCATGGAGCAGAGAGAAGGAAGGTGAAACCTAACACCTTCCACGAGTGATCCAGCTTTCTGATTAAAGGGTCTAGAGGAAAGTCTCTCTCAGACGTACAGTTTAACTAAAGTAAAGAGACCTGTAGGATCATGTTCATCAGACTATGATGCTAAATCCATTTACATTACATTGATGTAAATCTCATACTCACCCTGACTTCATTGGGATCATCTGAATAGTTGACTGACTGACAAATGTAACTGTAGCCTGCTGATCGTGCTGCCATAAACAGCTGCAAACAAGAAGAGAGCAGACATTGACAAATCAATCTTTTAGTCAATGTAAATATATTTCTGTTGATTGGTATGAATGATCTCACGTTACCTCTTTGAAGATGAAAAAGTTCAGGAAGACCATGCTGAAGTTGTAGACGATGAGAGTTTTGCGGAGCTGGAAAGGCTCCCTGTTCTTCATGTATTTGGGCCCGAGCCACAGGCACAGCAGGTAGGAGGTGCTGATGGCCAGTGTGGGCAGAGGGTTGTCCATCAGAGGCCATTTCTCCACTCGCTTGTCTGTGGAGCACATGGTCTTATTACATTGACATACAGCTTTTGTCTATGTCTCAAATATTAAGGGAACTCTATGGTACTGCTGAAAGGTGTGCAGGGGGTGACTGCAGATAGAAAAGACTAAATATAACGCTTACCTGCGATAGTAAGCGTCCATTTGTAGAACTCTATGGTGTCATTGATGAAATGCGTTACAATCTCCATGTCTTTGACCAATACCTACAAAAGAAAGATGTGTTACTGAATGGTGCTTGTAGAAATTACGAAGTGCATATCACCATTCTTGATTTAGGCATGCTTACTGACAATTAACCTGTGAATGGACCGGAAACAGGCCAGATCAACAGAAGGCGTGCGAATCTATAGTCTGCGGCCCCACGCGGCCTGATTGATGGGCTTAAGGCTTCATTGCGCACAAAGGCAGGGAGCCCCGGTCGGCAGAGCGCATGTGTCAGCAGATTTTGGGCTGTAGAACGACCACCGGCCAACCTACTATATATTATAACGACCCTACTGGTTGGGATTTCCCGGTGTTCAGGGAAATGGGTAACCCCATATGGAGAGCCAGGTTTATGGATGGACAGGCAAGCAACGGTTATTTAATGATCCTAAAAACATGACGCCCCCTCCCCTTTCTACTGGAGCCCGGAGCAGATCAAGCGCCTCTGCAGCTGCCATAGTCCCACATGCTCTCTCCTCAGTAACATCACCCATCACAAGCAATATGAGCTATAGGCCTTTCAGCACACTGTTTGAGACACACAAATCACAACATAAGCAGGGAAAGCCAAACATTTGAGCATTTTTTTGTGCCGTGATTCTCATCTCTGCCGCACACAGCCCGGCCTTCAAGGATGCAGCTTCATCACCACCATTAACAAATTAATATTCACCTTTGGCGTAGTTATTCAGCATGCTGCCAGTGACTAAAGCAACATTCAATTAAACTTATATTGTAATGTCTACATGAAAGCGCAGAAGCGCAGAAGAGGTGTGATAATATAGTAAGACTCGATTTCATCTCCAGAAGATGCTCATGGACTCACCGTATCGGTGCTTTGAAGAATCCGTCTAGGATGACATTCAATGCAAGGTCAGGTTGTGTTTTATCTTTCCTTTAAACGCACTGATCAGGTTATCTATAAATTGATCGATTGAAGTGTAGTGCGTGTGAATGAAGAAGGCCTCTGAATAAACGGTGATGGGCGAGATCTTCGTCAGCGGAGCATCGCTTTCACTGCACGTCTGCTTCAGCCTGCGCTCCCTGTGGTCAGCTACAGCTCTGTCAAAGAAGAATAAATGAGGAGCTCGTGTTTCCTCTCATCTTTCAAAATAAAAGCATTCAAATAGCCTACTACCTAATGCATAGGTTGTTTTATATGATTTTACTGTATTAGAAAACAACATATTTTTAATTTATTTTTAATTTTACCTTTATTTAATCAGGAAGTCCCATTGACTACAATTATTTTTTTAGCCTTGCAGTAGGACGACGACTATTCCAGTTAATGCCTTTTCATCATACCTAGCCTACTGTTGTAAAATGTCTCTGGCAGTTAGTTGTATTTTGACTTTGGCCAAAAGCCATAATGCAGCCTGATAAAATTTCTGTATTTTTAAGCATGTCTATGTTGAGCCGTTTTATGATTTTTAATTAGTCCATTTTCTATTCGCCCCTGGCTTCCTCTGTCCAGCTTTACGCGGTTCCTATTCGCTCTCTAGGACTTCTGGGATGAGGGGAAGATGCTTTACGCATGCGTACAAAAGGTGGCAGATGCAGCGGCGCAGATGGCAGTTGCGTTAATAGCCAAATGACGGACAGAGCAGGTCAGGAAATGCGGTGTAAAGCCTTCAGAATAAGCTTTTGAATCTATAGACTGCTTTTAATCAAGTACACCTCACAATTACGCACGACTGGAAAGGCTATGCGTAAAAAGAGAAATGTATTATATTGTTCGGTACAGGGTGATGGTTCTTCATAACACATTTCCTGTTCAAATTAAGACTTTGATTGTGAAACATTGTGCGGATATATGAAGATTGCTCTGTCCATTCTGGTAGCCTATATGTGGGCTTCAGTGGTGCACCGGCTTCTTTTCTTTATATAATGTCCGTGTTCTTTAATTTACACCGCATCACTTGAATAGACCCAGAGAACCTCAGACCAGTGCCGGCAGTCTTATTATGGACGACACGGCAGCGACACGCATCCTGAAACTGGGATATCTTTGATAGTCGTGATGTGCTATCAGAGAGGCCCTATACTTTAAGACCTGGAGATATTTCCTTATAGTAAAATGGTCATTTAGAGGAGGTTGTGGAGCATCAGCTAAAAGGAAGTCGGACTTAAAATAAATAAAATGAAGATTTGGAGCACTGAACATCATTTCAGGTATGTCACACAGGCTATTCTCTCAAATAGTCTCCAGTCCAGTCAGCCAAATTGTTGTAATCTTATAACATTATATCGTTTTTCTCATAAACTAGACACATTAAACTTCATTTTTCTGTGTACAGTTACCCATGGGAAACCGTCATCAAAGCTGCAATGAGGAAGTACCCCAACCCAATGAACCCTAATGTAATTGGTGTGGACGTGCTGGACCGTGGTCTTGATTCCAGTGGACGCCTGCACAGTCACAGACTCCTCAGCACTGAGTGGGGTCTGCCCAGCATCGTGCGAGCGGTAAGTGACCTCACATCAAACGGCCTTTTATATGCGAGGCCAGGAGCTTCCTTTTTTGGTTTAATTGTTGTTTAGAACAAATAGACTACACACACAGTCATTTGTTTGGTGATCCACATTTGACTCCGAGCCCAGTCTGTGGGAACCACTGTAGGCTGATTAGATCCCCAGCAGAGGAAGTACAGAAAGCACCAGGTAGTGTTTGTTTTGAATATAATATTTGTTTGCAGATCCTTGGTACCAGTCAGACACAAACATATGTCAAAGAACATTCCATAGTTGACCCTGACGAGAAGAAGATGGAGCTTTGTTCTACAAACGTGAGTAAACCATCACAGTTACGTAACTATTCACATTTGTGAATAAGAGCTGCTTTAACCTCATATGGATACAATATATACAATGTATGTCGGACAGATTACATTGACCAACTTCATCTCAGTGGACGAAAGACTAGTCTATCAGCCACACCCTGAAAACCCAGACGTGTAAGTACATTTCTGTTTTTGTTTATGTTTATAACACTACTAGTTCATTGTACACATTGTTCCTCCCCACAGAACTGTCCTGACTCAGGAGGCCATCATTACAGTAAAGGGAGTGAGTTTAGGCAGTTATCTGGAGAGCATGATGGCCCGGAGGATGTCGACCAATGCCCAAAAGGTAATAACAATACGTTCTTTATGTGTGTCTTAAAATAATCCCTTCAACAATTCAACTATTCACTTTTTCCTGCATGGATTTGTAGTCAACTTTGCAAGTGAGTCTGTTGGCCTACTTTCTGAAGTGTGATTCGCATTCATACATTTACTGTCATATGCAAACAGAACCTGTGCACTACATCTCTCACATCTCTCAATGATGTGACTTCAGTTTCTTTAGTTTCTCCTCCACCTGTCATCAATCAGGCCTCTTTTTTACTGATCACGTTGACAGATGCCAATGCAAGGTCTGAGTTCATCTGCTACTGTCCTCTGTGATCTTGTGTTTCTCTGTGTAGGGCTGGGATGCTATTGAGTGGATTATTCAAAACTCTGAACGAGAAAATGTCCCTCTCTGTGACATGTACTAACTCTGGTAACCTTCTCTTTCTCTCGTTTCGCTTGTGATGCACTTCCTCCACCTTCAAACACTGTCCTATAAGTATTACTAAGAATTATTGCTTTGTTCACAGGGGGCCTGACCTGACTAGACCTAATGAAGCAGCAAGACTTAAAATCAAAAATGATGTGCATTGGATGGGAAGATACTAAAGACACAGCCAAAGGAACAGGACCATTCATTTTTTATTCTGTTCATTTATGTGTTTATGTTTTTAATGCAGAAGAAAGTTATGCAACAAACCTCCTCATCTCTACTTTGAAAAATGCCTGTATTATATTAGACACTGGAGACTCTTTCGGTTCAAATGACAATATTTTACCTGGTTGCTATTTTGTGTTTGGAGAGGAACAAACTGTAGATGATACATTTGCATGATAAGAGCATGAGTGTAGGGATACGGTCACGGTAGTTTTGTAGCTTGCTGTTTCAGTAAATTGCGGCCGCTTCAGATGGTAATACAAGTGAGTTGCATTGTTTTTTCTGACAGAATGTAAATTAACTTTGCCTTCTTCCTTCTGTCAAGACAACACACTGTTCAATGGTTTAAATGCATACACCGAGTTATAATAACATTCATACATGGCCTTACAATGTTATGCTCATATATTGTGTTTTGACAGCAGGTTGCCTCATGCTTCCAAGTGTTCAGACTACTTCATACAAACTACCTGTACTGTATGTGACATCCTGCAAGATGCACTAATGCCATTTGTACTCGTTTTTGTTGAGATAAAAAATATATTTAAATAAATCATGTATAGAAATGATATACACTTTGCATGGTGTTGTTTTTTATGTTTAAAGTAAAACAGCTGCAAAACCAGTAGTAGTTTACCGTTTGTCCACAAGGGAGTGCACTTTGTCTAGTTACTTAACCACCGTGTTGCCCTGGATAAAATGTAGAGATATATCAATTAATAATGACATAATGACAATGTCTCATTAATTATGATTTTATTTACTGAAACAAACATTGAAATGCATTCCACTTCCTGTAGAGTGACAATAGACCAATATTGCTTTAAACACAAAGTGCAAGTGAAGCTACTTGGCAGGATCCCAATAAACAAGTAAACACAATGAACTGGGTCGTAACTAAACATGCAGATGACTTTGGTATCAAACCCAGTATTTTTACCACCCCTAAATGTGTAAATCAGAGTCTGTGGTAATACAAACAGCATTGGGATCTGCAAACATTGCAAACGAGAATTAAATTGTACCGATTTCAAGTGTTATGACAAGGCACACACCAAGACTATAGTGACTACTATAGTGAACACAATCTTCTGTTTAACTGCACACAAACGCTGTCTTTACAACAAATAACACAATTCATAAAAAATATATAAAAGTGAAAAAGTTAATTACAAAAAATATAAATAAACTTAACTGACTCCTGTACATTCTTTTCATTTGTTCTGAAAACATGACTTTGTCCCAGTGCCACCCAGGAGAATACTGCAAATGGCATCAAACATACTTCATCTCTTTGTCTGTGCAGGACATAAAAAAAATCTTCTTTAGAAATGTTTGGTTTACATCTTCAAAACAACTCAACTCTTCAAATTGACAAGTTAGGAGGTACTGTCTCCACATGCATCTACTCAAAACTTGAGTGTACCTTATGCCACTGATCGTTTACCTATTTTTACACTCTGTCACATTCACATGCTTCCAATATTACACCTCTCCAAAGCCTCTGTAAAGTTAAAAAAAATGAACATTGCATTATTGTCCCACTTCACAAGTGAACTTTAGTCTTAAAGACTCAGATATACAAACAGGAAATTATTTCACTGCTTAAACAATACATAATCTTACAGTTATATGTACATTATGTACAGCATACATCAGGTTTGCATTATCAGAAGTTGAAAAGGTTGATGAAGTCTTGTGGTGACAGTGGCACAGTGCAGCTCTCTGGGTTGTTGGCTGTGCAGGGGTGGTTTGTGTCCTAAAGATGACATTTACTAAATCAATACTACAGTTTATGATGGTTAAAAATAATAGTGAGAACAGATTCACAGCTGCCTTACCTTCCAGAAGAGAATGTGGCAGTGTGTGCAGAAGTGCAGAGTGTCACTGTACTGCTCTCTGTGCGGATAACAGCGACTCAGCTTAAAGTACATCTTCTTCCACTCCAGGTGACCTTTGTCTGACACCATCAGGCGCTTACGGATCTGAAAACAACAAATAATTTTGTTTTTCAATACACACCACCTCCGATCTGAAAGTTAACTGAATCATGTTCAGCGTTATATTAGTACACATGCCCTGTAAATCTTTTCACTCACAATTTGTAGGAGCGTGTTGTGTGGATATGTTGTGTACCTGTCTGTCTGTGAAGTGGTACTGGCAGAGTTTCTTCCACAGCAGGCGGTCCTCAGTGAGCATTCCCAGCTCGGGACACACCTGTCCTAAACAGACCAGGTCCCTGCCGTCCGATAGACAGTCCATAATGTTAAGCTGCAGGCTGTGGGGCAAGTCTGTGAGGGTCATCCCGGTGGAGGTGGGCTAGAGGCAGAAAACAAACCTTTAGAATTGCTTTTGATTTTATTCATCTGATCTTGTTTTATGTGGAGGATACTCACTCTGTTGATCTGGATGTTGTCCAGCTGTTGCTGCCATTGGAGGATGTTTTCCATGCGGTGCACCCAGATGTTGATGTTCCCGACCAGGACTGACTTCCCCATGTCCTGGACTAGACCACACAGAGAGACATACAGCGTCTGGAGCAGCTCCTTTATTGGACGCGCATTCTGCTGGTCATCCAGAACTGAAAACAAAAATCAAAACTTCATTAGGCAAAATCATAATAATGACCTTGAGTATGCACAATCCTTGAGTTACAGATAAACACAGTATTAGCAGTAATAGTAAGCAAATGAAGTGGCTGTTCTTTTGTCAAATGACATTCATAATATTTGTTCCACAGATTTCACAGTGGCACCTCAACACCTAAAACTTTGTTTAACTCAGGGGAACATTTAGTTTACACTTTGGCTTGTACAGAGGTCTGGTGACTGTCAGACTTTTTCTTCAAACCGCCACTGACGCTTTTTTCACAGAAGTGCAGCATGCTTGTGCAGTGTATGCACAAAAGAAATATAAAACCCAGTACTTGAGACTTTGAAGAGGTGCAGAGCTCACCTTTCTGAACCACTCTCTCCAGAATATTCATGTAGTTTTTCTGTGCAATGCCACTGAGTGAGGGGAGCTGGGACTTGGCGATAAGCTCCAGGAGCTGGAGGGGAGACAAAAAAGAAACATAAATTTGAGCCTGTGTGCTGTGAAGACGTTCGGTTCCTCATTACTTAATGTTGATTGTGCTGCATTCTCTGAAGCCACTGCAGTACTAACATTAAAGCTGTCCAGGACAAATGTGTGCCTTGTTCTTCTCTCAGACACAGACTCATGTTTAATCAGAGAAGCTACTAAAAAATGGCTGGACCTCAGCCTAGTCCTAAGAGTCACCTTCATACTTCTCCTGAGTTGACTCTTAAGTTGGAGTTATGAACTCCAGTGATCATTGGTACTTGTGTCCCACAAAGCGACCCTGGCTACCTCTCTGTTGTGACCACTGGCCTGCAGATAAACACCAGATTGTGTGGTATGCCTGGATCGTCACAGTTGCTTTGACATCATGGAGAAACTCGTGTTCTGTTCCACCTTGCTCAACCCGGACATGTGACCTCCATCACAACACTGTAACTGGATAACAGGCGTTGCTTAAGATTTCAACTATACCCATCAACACAAATAAAGTAGCTGAGCTCTCCTGCAAATCAGAGGATCTTTTTACATCTTATTAAAATCCTACAAAGTCACGTCACCTATTTCTGTGATATTTATTTTTCCCATTTAAAGCATCACTCTCCTGAATCTTAATTCTTTCCAGCCTGGATCCTAAGCCCTGTAAGACCTAATCCCGTGGCCCTCTTCTTTTAGCAGATCATCGTGCGTTCTCCCTTTGTAGATCAGCCAACCAGAACAATGTGCATTTCCGTAACTACTTTAAGCCCCTGCTGTGCGCTAAACTGCACTTCAACATTTGGCATGTGGTTTGTAGTTTCCTACTCACCCAGACCTCACCCGCTGATTCAAACCATATATTACTAATTATTTCTATTAGGTATATTTTAAAACTCACATTTAAGCAGCAAAAGAACCACTTGTTGCATTTTTGAAGACTAGTCTAATCAGTGAAATCGAGCTACAGCTAAATGAACCCTCAAATGCCATCAAACGTGGTGACCTGGGACATTGTGTTCAGACAAGCCACTAGGGTTACACATGTATTGTCCAGTAGGATTACCTAAACTACACTGTTAGTTAATTTGGTATTTCACAGACAATCACTTAATGAAATAGATTTAGAATCACAAGTAAATCGTACAATTTAAATCTGGTAATCTCATCGGTCTAAACCAAACTGACTAAACTAATTATGTAGGGGAACAGTTGGTACCTGTGTTACAGTCAATGTTTATGACACTGCCTTGACAACCTCCGGGTCTTGTTTCATGGCCCACTGTCTGGTTGCACCTCAATGCACAGCTGTTGCATCCCTCTGCCCCCCCACCTCACCCCCCCTAACCGGAGCATCACGACCCGACCACATGAAGCCTTGGACTCACATGGGAGCACATGTGGAAGAGTCTGTGCCGTGTTTGACGTTACATGTGTGAACATAACTACAACCATGCAAAAAGTAATACCCAGACTAGGATTTACTTACTAGACCTGTTTTAATGTCATTCTGGTTGGGTTTAATATACTGTAGTTTTTTTTCTCTTTCTCAAACAAAATGATCTGCCAATCGAATATGATATTTTCTTCCTTATTTCAAGTGCAATTTTCTTATTTCTCTCAAAAAAAATTATAGGCCTAAGAAGCAAATAATAATAAATATATTAATATAATATAAATAATTATAATAATAAAACAACTCTTACTTAACTTAAAGAGTATGGTGATATTTTTAGTTTTTTTGCAGTGAAGGATTTTATTGTTTTTTGTTTTATGATATCATTGCTGTTAAACCAGTTCTTTGACAGATCATTAATAATAATAATAATAATACATAACACTTATATAGCGCTTTTCAAGATACCCAAAGACGCTTAATATTAGAAATACTTCAACTTGCTCTAGCTTTATTTAGGTGTGTAATAACTCAGGGCTGGGCTCATCATTGACTCCCTGCAGTATCATGACATCCTCGCCTGCAGAGCGGTGATAAGCTAAAATCACACACCCTGCAAGTACTTAACCAAACATCTGCTTTTAAGAGACACGTGAAGTAAAAAAATGATGACTTACTTTGACAATATAGTTAAATCGCCTTGTGTTCTTGATGGCGCTGCAGAAATCCAAGCGGTTGAAGGCCTCTCCCAGTGTGCAATATCCATGGCGCTAGGGATCATTTAATTATGGGGGTATTAGATTGCTATCCTCAACAAGAGTACAGAGTTTTCTCAGTATGTTTACATTAGCCACAATGAAATGGGAAGTTTTTTGGTTTTTGTTACCTCTTTGGTGCTTCCTTTATGAACATAGATCCACTTCTCCCGGTGGAAATCTGGTGAGAGTAGAATGTTTACATTAGTGACAGCCTCAATAAGCTGCTTATAAGCCTGGCAACAAAGGCACAAGTATGCAATTGAAAATGAGATGTCAATGTACAATTTATTTTATGATTTTGATTTAAAATGTTACATAAGTTTAGGATAAGCTTTAGCGGCTAATGATTTATTGCAAAGTTAGCTTGAATAGTTTGTTTAAATTAATTATCTATTAGATCTATGTGGCTCTTGAAAGTGTGACTCACAGGGGACTTTGGTGTTATTGTTCATCAGGTCCTTTTTTCTCTTCTTGGCCGACATATCATAGTTGAGAGAGAGCAGAAGGTTCTCCTTGTTGAAGCACTCCTCCTCCTCTTTGCAGAAGCTGGAAAAACACATAATTCATATCATTAGAAACTAGGCCGAACTCTTCAAGTCACTTCAAGGCGACAGTCACCTTATCTGACTCTGTCTAAAGAATTAGACTTCAAACCTTATTTGGATGTAGTTATTTACACTTCAGTTAATTTTTTGCCCTGTTCAATCCATGTTTCAATAGGTTAATAAAATGATTGTGTTCTTAGCTATAGTGTCTCAGTTGCTCTATATTGTTGTACTGAATTTGATAACGACAAACACTATATTTGTCTCCTGTTCCTGCTTCAGGGCAAGTCAAAGGCTTACTGTGTGGTGACTTAAGTTAATCCACTCACTAGTTGTGTGCATCTATTAATAGCCCAGTGATTATCCTAAAAAAGAAACGCATCCCCAGAAATAAAACCAAAACAGTTGGGTTAATGAGATGGAAACAACATTAGGCTGTATAATCCATGGACTGGGGGATTTCAATACATTCAAAATAACATTTCAACAACAGCTAAAACTTTAATAGAAACATTCAATCTCTTCTTTGTTCGTCAATAGTGCTGTCAAGTACACTGTCTATCAAATTGTCACCAACCTCTGCACGGACAGATTGTTGTTTTTCTCGTCTGAACTGGTCTTTTTCCATCCCTCTTCGGTTTTCACCCAGCTCTGACCCGGTGACCTCCAGTCCTGACCAAGAAAAGGCATCCTCAATTCTGGATAAACTCTGAAATGGTGTTAAAAAGTCTAGAAAAGTTATGTTATTAGCTGTCTCTTCAGCAAATGTCTTTGTTCTTGTACTCTTGTGTTGTCATTGCGCAGCTGCTTATATCCTCCTGAAACTGAACCCGGAAATACATAGGCTCCGCCCACTTTGGAAACTTCCCTGCAGCACGTGGCTTTGTTTATGAAGTCGAGCGTTGCAAAACCACTTGGACAGGCGAGCGGAGGTAACTTAATTGGAAGTTATGAAAATATCTGGACATAAGACTCACTAAATGTTATTTCTGAGCATTGTTCTTCGTCTAAAAAGTATTGTGCGTGTTCGGAATCCAAGCCCATTACGTAACAGTCTTTGGTCGTACGGGGCTGGAGGAGGGGTAATCACACACACATGTACTGTATAGATACAGTGCAAGCATGTGATCACGAGACAGAAACTATAGGAATTTGTGACTTTCTGAACAGACAGCTAGAATACATGTAGACTGAATAACATAATAGCAAAGTCATTTTAATATTATACATTTAATTTGCATTGAAAAGCTTAATAGAGCAAGTAAATAGACAGCCTAAGTAAACTATGTCAGTGCGTTGGAAAAACAGCCCAGTCAGTAATGTAGCTGTGAAGTCCCCTGATCCTTAGTCACTCCTAGTTTTATAAATAGATCAAGTTGTCCTTTTGATTTCTCCCAAGTATTATGTTGCATTGTGAATTGTGTGCCCAGCTCTGTACATTTCATTTTCAGAAAGGCATAATGTCCCATAAACACGGCAGTCATCACTGTAAATTTCTGTAGTTCTTAGTATTTTTAGGTGCATAACTATTGTGTGCAAACTTACCCGAAACTGATTAGTTTTAAATGGATTTCAAGGTCCTATTGTTTACACTGTCTGACCTATTGATGATAATGTGTAACTAAATGTTTGCAGGCCACTAGGTCTGCTCTTATCAGCTTAACTATACACACGTAATAATGTCATAAGCACACATTCAAAACCACGGCAGTGTATTGATCTATCATTTGCATACAGTAAGTAATAAGGAAATGCCAGTGAAATCAATCAGCAGAGACAGTCAGTTGTGAGTTCTCAGTAAAAAGCTATAGGTGTCAATGTCCAGGCTGCTCGTCCTGCTTTTAAGTTTTGACGGCAAAACATCCCACAATACACAGCACACACGGCCCATTTTTTTCTCAGAACCAGGTCGTGCTACTCGTGTTGTCAGAGCAGCGTGGCCCGGCTTACTGATGAAGCGTTTTTCGTAGGCGGACTCATTTCAGCAGGTTGCAGCCTTCGATGTGTGCTTAAAATGTTAAACTCCACCAAGTATACAGAGTCTGTTTATTACCCATCACCCACAGATGTTTTTAGTTATCTGAGAAATAACAGCTTTTTTGTCTAATGCAGTGTTTTAGAAAAAGTGTTTTTTGAATGTAATATAATAGCTTGTTTGTATCATCACTGGTCTAAACAGAAATGTATATTTCTGTGGTTAGGCGCAAATATTCATTCCTCTTTTTAGTTCCCCTTTAACACAAAGATAAAGTTGACCAAGATGTTGCATGAAAGGTCATATAGGACATAATAATCTATCATATCAATCTACTGTGACATGACTTATAAAGATCCTCTCTTTGTACCAAACAGACGTGGCCAGCTGAGGCCTGTGATGTGGGATCTGGCATCAGGAAGTTCTTGAAAGGTATTTCCAGTAGATCAAATCTGTCTGACCAGAACATCCCATATAGCCAACTTCTTTAATTACATCATCTTTGTTTGCCTGTACTACTTTTATTCTTTTGGCTTTTTACACCCAGGGTCACCAAAGCTTCATCGCATGCATTGATTTTCATATTGATTTGGCATAGATATTACACTGGATTCCCTTATTGACACAATCTTCCCCATTTATTCTGGCTTAGGACTGGCACAAAGAGTACATGGGCTTGTGACCCCTTATGTGTTACCCTATAATGTATACTCTTTGGTACAGGTACAACATATTATATACATAAGTCTTTATTTACAGCTGTTTTTTCTCACGTCCACGGCAGCAAGAATGAGATGAATATAGCTGCTGCTCGGCTAATTCGAGATACATCATTGCAAAAGCTGTAGTGTCTAACAGGTGCATCAGTCCGCTCCCGTCTGTGTTTTGATGTGTCACAGTAATATATGCTAAAGGTCACAGACTCAATTCAGCAAGTTAGAATATTTCAACAAGAAATTATATTAAATGATAGGGGTAATTTAGTAAGTGTTTCTGTGGGGTGAAGAAGTGTAGTATACCATGAAATAGTTATGTGTGCAACTATACCAAATAACTATGGCAGAATCATATAAGAAACTATCAATACGTTTCCTCTAGTGTGAAAATGTAGATTGTACTGTATCTCCCCTTGGATTAATCAAGGAAAGTCCCAACCAGTGCCAGGTCAGTTAATAGTTTATGAAGAATGTCTGACTCATTGCTTTTAAATGTTTAGAGGTATATTTAGTAGGGGCTTTCCATACTTTAGACAAGTCCCAACAAGTGCAATACATGTATTTAAGCATATTTGAGCTATATCTAACAGGATTTCAAAGATTATCACTGTTGTGTCCCTTCTCACCACCTCCGGACTGTTCTTGTTGTGATATTGTGATGTTCAAAGACAGCTGGGTCCTAATCATAAACACATACAAACACACCTGTTGCTGCTGCTCCTGTGCGATTTCATCACTCGTTCACATTCTCAGTTTCGAGCTCTCTCTAGTTGACTCTCTCACATCTGCCAGCTTGCTCAGCAACGGACCCCCGCTCACGTGGTGTACCATTTGCTCTCTTGTTTGTTTCTCAAAATAACGTCAGAGCACCTATAGTTTTTTCCAGCCCACTCCTCCCTCTGTCACCCGGTCTCTATTCGCTGTAAGGACGGTACAAACTTATGACCCACTGACTTTCCAAAGAAATGCGTTGCTTGTAATCACACCCGGTCACATCATGTTTACTTCATTCAAATGCTGACATCTGGTTTTGAAAGTCATTTACAAATCATGTTAAATAACATTTGTTGATAATGCATTGTGCTATTTAGGCATCTACTTAAGTAGGTTTTTGAATATAATGTACTTTTAAGAGTAGTTTTACTGCATATACCTTTTAATTCTACTATAATAAATATTGAGTAAGAGTACTTTTACCCACATCGGTATCCAGTGGCGGATTTAGCGGTTTGTGGGCTCAAGGCGAACGTGGACATGGGGCCCTCTGTATCTGTAAAAATTGTCTTGATTCGTACAGCAACCAGATGGCTTAACCATGTAGAGAAAAGGGGAAACTGGAGAGGTGCATTGGTTTTGTAATGCTATTTTTTCCAAATTAAGTTTTATAATTACCAAAACATATTTATTTTAGGCTTCATTTATGGGGCCCTGGGAGCTTTGGGCCGTAAGCGGCTGCCTACTTTTACTTTTATTCCAAGTAATTATGCACAATTGTAAGATAGGACTAAATTTGTCTGTCATAACTAGCACCTTTAATATACCCTTTAGTATCCCTCCCAATTTGATTACACCTGTCTCCGAAGTGTGCCAAAAATATATGTTCATACAATACTTGCCTGGCATATGTTTGGCACCAACATTGCCCAATTTGCATTTAGATTTTTTTGTACTTTACATAGTAAAGTATTTTGCATTGAAAAGCCATTGAAAAAGTTAATTAAAAAACAAAACAAGCAAATATGTAAAAAAAACAAAAAAAACACACACACATACAAATACATGTCCAACTCAAAGTTCTCAAATGAAGGAGAGAAATCAGACAATGTATTATGTATGTCTAAATGGTAAATAGTTCAAAAACAGTGGTTTGAATGGGAGTCAATCTGCTTTTTTGGCATACACTGGAGAAAGGTGTACAAAGATGTTATTTGCTGGGTCTGATTTTGGAAAATCTGATGTTTTTTTTTTTTACATATAAATAATAAAGAATACTATAACTTTTTCTTACATGTGCCAAGTATGCCACAAACTACTCCTGGATACCGGAAGGTTAATGCAATATCTATATCACATTTTTGGCTCTAGAAACCTGTCTGGCCTGTTGACTCACTGTAGACAGGGCACACACATGATGAGGTGCATGTGGTGTTCAAAACGCACCCGGTGTCAACTTACTGCAACACAGACACGCTCTGCCTCCAAGAAGATGGGACATGTGAGAGGATTGATTTTTATTGTCTACATAAAACTGTAAAATAACAAACAAAAAAACTAAAACAAATAGAACACATGAAAAGTAAAAAAAATGTCATCATATCACAGTACAAAATAATTCAAAATTAACAAATAATTAATTACACAAGGAAACTAGACTCTGCTTTGATACATTGAAATAATAGAAAACTAGGCCTGTGCTGTCGTCCCCGACAGCAAAGTGTATATCGGCGAAAACGACCCCATACGTCTGCCCCGTACGTCTGCCCCGTACGTCTGCCCCATACGTCGCCCCGTACGTCTG
>JAVQKC010090227.1:0-14047 GCA_036025475.1 Philypnodon macrostomus
AAAAAGTCTTTGCTGGATCTTTTTCAACTGTTGCACACAGGTACATATCATGAAGATGCAGAACTAGATTGAGTTTGGTAGTTCTACTATTAATGACAATTAAATAATAAACAAATTAATGTTTTCATGCACCGTGCCCGTTGGTAGTGGACGTATGGGGCCATTTCGCCGATATACACTTACACAGGTCTAGTGCATCCTATTTATTTAGAGATATTTTGGACACTCAAAGATGCTTCACAATTACATTATTCATTCACTCCATACACTGGTGGTGGTGAGCTACTTGTATAGCCACAGTTGCCCTGGGGCATGGCTGCCATTTTGCGCCTACAGCCCATCCGACCATCACCAAACACCAATCACACAACCACATTCTTTCATAGGCAATGCAGGTTAAGTGTCTTGCCCAGGGACATGACAGTATTCGCTCATGTTGCAGGGCGAGCGCTTACCCGCTGCGCCACTGCTGCCCAATGACTAAGTCTAGTGCTTGAAATGAAAATACCCACAAAACAAGTAGACCATCACAAAAATATATGTTATCACCATTATCATCTTAGCGTGGCTCAACCAATATGGTTTGTGAATTCACAAGACTATGATGGGCCACCCTCATCTTGCAACAAGAAGCCTTCCTTTTATAGTATGCCACAGCCATTTCACAAGATATGTTTTAGATATAAGACAGAAATACTAGTTTGTCCTCTGCATTTGACCCATCTCTCAATTCCACTGGGGCAACCTGTCGGGAGCAGTGGGCAGTTGGTAGATACTGAGAATGAAGTTTTAACTAGATTGTATTTTAAATACATAGGAAAAGATGTCTTTGAGTTGGTAAATATTTTTAAACAATCAATTAAGTTTGAGGTATATTGCCAGTGTAGGGAAATGTGCCCTCTGCAGTTGACCCAATTGGGGCACTTTGTCAGCAGCAGTAGGCGACCGCAGACCTTTTTCCAAATCTTGAGCCAGGATCTTGGTCAGGAGTGCAGAGATGGAGTGTTGGCCTTGTGCACTTTTTTAAGTTAATGGGGGAAACCTTGGTAGAGAGCAAAAAAAAAAAAAACAATGTACCTCAATGTTGTTATGATTCTTAAACTGGTTTTAAAATATTAATTATTCCTCCTATAAAAATGCATAGGAAACTCTCTTGCTTGGTTTTGAGTAGTTCTCTTGCTTAGTTTTGGGTAGTTCTCTTGCTTAGTTTTGGGTAGTTCTCTTGCTTGGTTTTGAGTAGTTCTCTTGCTTGGTTTTTGTTAGTTCTCTTGCTTGGTTTTGAGTAGTTCTCTTGCTTGGTTTTCAGTAGTTCTCTTGCTTGGTTTTCAGTAGTTCTTTTGCTTGGTTTTGGGTAGTTCTGAGCAAGTCTATTTTAATTCCATGTTGTGTCTGTATGCGTTCTATAAATATCTCCCATATGCATCTAATAGTTTTTCCAAAGCTTACATTCACTGTCATGGCTTTGTGGTGTGTTTACTACGGGGCCAGCTGGAGAGGATGAATGCAGAGGTTGTGATTAAGTCTGCCTGCGCGGTGAAGGAGGGAGACAGTGCAGCCCTGATAAGCCCTGGACCGGAGCTGTGTGTAGACCAGATGGATCCAGATATTGCTTCAGGCTTACAGGAGCGGAAGAGATGAAGGGATTATATCGGACAATCGCTCTGTCAATAAATGGGTTTTGGGAGGGAATACACAAATTTATCTACAACAATAATATTTGCATTGGGCCAAAGATGAAACTACACTTTTTGTGAAACAAGCATTATCCATCAAGAGTTGGACCAAAACATATAATACTTGTCAATAATTAATTTCAGAATTTGAAAAAAACATCTACAAAATCATGTTTTTTAAAAATTGAAATGTGCCGTACATTGGGCTGGGCACTGCTGATTCCGATTCAGATGCTGCGCCAGGATCTGAATTTGATCACACCACATACAAATGGCTACCTTGGAATTTTGGAACACAGAGTGGGCTACTTTGGGGGTTCCCTTGGGACCACATTTGGTCAGTTAATATAAGGGTGATCTAGACACAGGAACTTTATAGATTCGGTACCTTTGTAAAAGAGTGCATGTCTGGGAGCTAAATTGTAGCTTTTCTTTTGTGAAATAGTTTTCACTTTGTATTTTTCAGTGAAAAGTGGCTCTGCTGTTGAAATGATAAAGTCCATATAGAATAGTGTATCTTTAAGCTACTGTTGATCATTCAGTTCCTCTCCTTCCACTTGGTAAATGGGTGTTTTCTTAGGGTACGGTTTCTAGCACTCTGCCAAACCATTTCTTTTCATTCAGGCTTGAAACCAACATGCCAGAGGTTATGACAACAATGTGTGTTCATTTCCTCCAAAAATATAATTTGCGGTGGTCCACTACAAGCACGGCGGGGGCAGAGCAGCAGGACAGCCAGGGTGAATGGAAGTGCTGGCTCATGAATTCAAGTGTGCTTGTCTTGTCAGGATTGACTGTTTACTGGATTCGGGGCAGTCTGTGGTGGCATGTTGTCACATTGTTGGTGGTATTCTTTTTTTACTGTAATGTAGTTTTGTTCCGGCAGTGCAAAATAATAGTCTACTGTTGCATGGATGAACTAGTAAACATAAAGTACATCGTCCTAGGGGTGGGTGATATGGTAAAAATATATCACTTTATATATCATTTTATTAAGATCAAGATCACAATTTTGATTTTAGTTAACTTTTTTGTTAACTCATTATTTTTATTTTTTTTTATTTTTTCTTACACAGAAGACAACTTCACAAAACCTTTTTAACTACAAAATCCTTGTAATACGCAATATTATATTTATTCCTTTTTTATTAATGTAAACACTGGCATTGTTACAGTACAAATGACGCTGCAGAGCACAAATTAATGTACTGTAGCACAATTCAACCATCGTCATAACTTCATATGATTCGATTTTTTTTTATCGTCATATCGCCCATTGTCGATGGTAGTTTTCTGTCAATAGGTTTCCAATACAGTGGTCGCAGGTGTTTGGTTGCTATGATAAAACAAAAAGCTTACCAAAAAGCAGTTTGTATCCGCAACTAAGCACTAAATCACAGTTGACAAAAGAATTGAGTAAGGGAGGTGGCAAGTAATGGTGTGCGACAAATTTTGCCAAAACACAGCTGTTGCATTCACACTTAGAAACCCAATTCAAGCCCAAAAGAAAAGGCATTATAAACTGAATGGAAACCGTTCAACAAATTGTTTTACCCATGTTGCTTATGGGTTGTCCCAGGGCATCTGTGGCTTTGGGCGCAGTTTACCACCATCAGTGCATGACTGTGGCACTCCAGAATTAATAAGACACAAGCCGTTAACCACAAAGTTCTTGCCCGTCTGTTTTGACCCTTGGAATACCAGCTTGGGTTGACAGATGTATCACCATTCGTTTTCCCATTTCCCACTACACACTTATCTGTTTACCTTTGCAGCTTTATTTCTGAGGGCAGTTTGTCACCCAGTCATAACCAACCCACTGACCGAGTCCTTTTGGAAACATACATTAAACACATACATTAAATCTGACACATGTAAAGGAAATCGTACTAAAACTAGATTTGTGAGCCATCTGTCACCTTCTCCCGGCAGGTCACTTCTAAGACGTTCTTCCTGCATTCTCCCAATGGGAATGTTGCTTCCTGGTGGTCTGTTTTGGAGGAATTGGCATTGATGTATTGCAAATTTGAGGGGGAACTGCAATCTTTCTGTTCCATGTAAGGACAGTATGACCATTGTTTTGCTTTGTATTCACCACATATGAGGTTTATTTTTCAACCATTTTCATTTCCGCCGGTCTTCTGAATAAAGCCGATATGGGTTTAAGACAACACAGCAGATTTTGAAAAGTGTCAGCTAACATTCAAAACATCCCCAGCTATGCACAATCTTACCTTTTCCAGCATATCCTCTTAACACAATACAGTATAAACAGTGTTTTGCAGGTTTTTGTGGCTTGGGGGCATTACAGATTCAGGGAGATTACATTTTTGCAGGTACCAGGAACTGCTAGGGCTGCATGATGTGAGAAAACATTACATTGGGATAACCATGTTGAATATTACAAGCGCTTTATATTTTTGCGATATTTTGAAGCAGGTTCAATCAAGCACAAATGCCCAGATCAATGTCTAAATACAACAAACAAACAAAACATAATTCAAATGTAACTTTTGTATTACACATCTGTAATCAAGGCTTCAGTAGGAGTAAATCTGTCAGAATTAAGACCATGGCATTATTACTCAGAGACTCAGTTCTTTTTAAGTCCTAGAGGAGTCTGCATTTTTACCTGCAATTTGGTCTTGTTTTTTTCCGTTTTGTGGTTTTCTTTAGTCCTTTAGTTTAGTTGTGATTGTCCCAATTGAATATTGGATGCTGTTCTTCACAGGGCTTGGAACTGTAATGCGTGATCCCCTGTAACTAGATTTTGTGGACGATTTCTATCTTAGTCATACTTAAATCTCAGTCCTGGTTTAGTCCCTATTTACAGTTCTTGATTCTTCAGCCATTCTCAGTCAAATGGTGTCAAACTAGGGGATTCAAGGCATTTGTAGATCTGTGGCAGTGTCATATTTTGGTTATGCACAAATTTACCCCGTTTGATTTGAATTTATAATATAGGATCGTTGCCATGGTTTATTGATGCAGCATCTGCTAATGAGGATTGAATTTCAGATTATGCAGTTAGATGATTATATGAATACTTAATAACTAACTTGTTGGATTTGGCAGATATGCTTCCATCTGTGTATTTTGAATTCTACACTATTATTGTTTTACTTACTGACTTATAAACATGATTAGCATTTTTTTCAAACTCTCAGGCATTTTCACTATTTTATGAAGGTTAAGATAAGCTTTCTGGCCTCCTTTCCCCTTCCACAGACACTGTGGTAATTATTCGGTCGTACCTTGCCTCAAGCCCAATGGACCTGGTCTATAGACTCCATTATGCACTGTAAAATAAATAAAGAATGTTGGGGTAAGGGTTTGGCAACCTCTTTAGAAAAGTACTCCATAGATGTCCAAACTTTACATAGTGTCACTCAAAAATGTTTTTAATGTAAAAAGTTTTTATAACAATGTCTATCTTAAATTATTGGTTCAGCTATGGGGCAGTTGTATCCCCTTATTTGGAAGAACATGGCTTTTCTAGTCCACCTATGGCCCCTAGTTGCTGTGACTGTCAAGTCACCCCAAGTCTTCAATGGGAAAAAGTATAGTAATAATCTCCAGATCTTGAGCAAGAATCTTGGTCAGGATGTACCTAGCTGGAGGATTAGCATACTTAAGTCTGTGGTGGTTCTAGGTTTTATGCCCCGCATAAACATACTTTCTGCTTTAAACCATCCATTAGATAAACATTAGGACTAATCTTCACCACTATTCTCAACCCAGGTGTGTCAACATAGCATGCACGAGTGCTTTTTAATGGAATTACATAGAACACTGGCTACACCTCATGCCTGTATTACAATATTAATATTTATCATCCATGCACATTTGCTATCCTACAGAGAAACCTAGTAATGTTGGCCTTTGGATTCCATTGCTATTGCTGCATATTGGAACTGGATCTATTTTTCCGTCCACCGAGCAGCCATTCTATTGTTCATTTGGGCCTATTCATAGCAATACTCTTGCATTCAATCGTATCTGAACTGGAAAGTCTACATTTATGCAGCTTAGTCATCAGCGGGTTCCAATTGCAGTCAGTTTTTTGGACGACGAGCGGGCAAATACTCCACAGCTGATAGACGGTAATAATGGAACAAGTCGCAGGCTCAGAGAAGGGGATCTGATAGGGAATAGACACAATTATGGAAAATGTTGGAAAATATTTTTTTGCACATTTTTTTTGCAGTCATCATGGAGTGAGTTTGGTTAGACTTGGTTTAGTCAACTTCACTTTGATAGAGTACCAGTGGGTTCTATTTTAGACCTACATTTGTGCTTATTTGTCCATTTATTTAACCACATCACAAGGACTGAAACTAATTTTCCTTGTGGGACAATAAAGTGGTTTCTCTCTCTATCTCGCTGAGAATCTAAAGATAAAGAAGTGACATTTTGGGTGAAATTGAATTGAGTAAAAAATTGCTTTTCAATTTTGATTTATAAGAAAAAAACACACAAGCCTTTCTGTAAGTTCATACAAATGTCAGGGTTCTATTCAGGTATGTCATGATGGGTGATATGGCGATAAAAATCGAATTGTAATATGAAATGATGAGAATTGACTTTTCACTGTCATTTTTACTGTAACAATGCCATGTCAAAATTGTATTGAGACGATAGAAGAAGATAAACACTGGATGGATTGGATGTACAGTAAATTTGTAGGTAAAAATGTTTTCTGAAGACACTGATAGCAGTAGATTACTGTGTAAGACAGAAAATACAAAGTCAACTAAAATTGTGAGATTAATATTTTTTTTTACCATACCGCCGACCCCTATTTTAGATTATATTGTGGAGTAAAAAGCTTTTGAGACTATGAACATTTTAGCTTATAGGAATTTTTATTTTATTTTATTTATTTTTTTAGGAAAAGTCAAAGTATGGAACTTTCTTGCATTAAGCTTTGCACACGCTCTCAGACAGGAGGTTGTGGGTTTAATTTCCAGGCCGACTCTGATCTGTCTGAATAGTGATGGCATGTTCTTACTGTGTTACCATAGGTTTTTTGAATTGTTTTTATTTCACCTGTGAGTGATTGTGTGTGACTATCAGATGATGTAATCACAAATGAACCAATTTATATATTTTTTTTATGTTACAAGTGCATTGACGTCCAGACTGAAGCCTTCAGCATCCCATATCTAGTCCCTGGCCCACCTTTTGAAACCCCATTGTCTTTCTTAATTAACATCTCCATACCTATTAATATCTTATCTAGAACTGTATCTAGTCCCATTGTATCCATGTTGTAATGCACCCGAAAAGAACTCCAGATCACTTATCTTGGCTCACATAGGTCACCGCCAAAATAAAAGCCTCTAATGACGGTGCAATTGAATTCAGCCCAGCTCAGGACAAAAGACAGAAGTGGAGATAACACAAGTTCCGATTAGACATCTACCGGGACCGCCACATAATGAGATTTCCTTGCTGTGAGTTGATTATGCTGTCATATTGATAAAAAATAATTGCATTTCCCATATTCCCCAGGAGTGGAGCTAGGTAGGTTGTGGGTTTGGCAAAGTGATTCAATAGAGCAAACAGGGGAAAATTGAGGATATACTGGGCTTTTTCTTTTTTTTTTTTGTAAAGATGGTCTAACAGTGAAATAGTTATCTGCTGATGTACGACCCGCTGGAGTTTGCGGTTGACTTGAATTACTCCCAGGTTGAGAGGGGCACTGGGTTTAATATCTTGGCAACACTTTGAGAGTTTACTGCCGCTTGGTGAGTTTATAGTGTCCAGGAAGTCTAGGCTGACAATAGTGGTTTGTTTTTTCAGTAGTCAAGATCTGATTCCAGGGCAGTAATTAAAACGGTAAAATATATTTTGTTGATTGATTTCAATGGAATGGATTAGTTCCATTAGTTGTATTTAGTCTTTCTCCTGGCCTCTACAGCAACATCAAATCAGTTGTGTTGTTGTTTGTGTGTACTGCCACAGCACTCAAAAACTTGAATACTGTTGGTCAAATTGATAGCTCACAAACTGTGATTTGATGTTGCTGTAGAGGCCAGGGGAGGGACTAAAGTAAATCAACAGTTATGATGGACTACCTACTTTACATCATTGAACAGGGTCAATTTTAATTGTCCATTGCTGGTATAAACTGCTGCATTAAAGTATGTATCTTTGATAATGGGTTGGTAACCCATGTTTACATATTTATATATTTCACTAACATCAAGTTTGCTCAAGTTCTCTTCTAATTTGATTTCATTTTAAAATCAATTTTGTGCAATACAAGGTAACTAAGATCATTGGTAACCCTAATAAGAAAGAGGTTTAGGACGTGTTTCAACAGGTATTGTGTCACATAAAAGCCGGCAATGAAAATCACAATCAATGAAATCTATTACATTTTTTAAGTAAATAGTATTTTGCTGGAGCTTTTTAATCATATTTGGGGGGTCCCATGTTTAGAGTTCAAGGCACTACAATCACATTCACAGCATTCTGCACTACAAAGCACCACACCAAGTATTTTGGCCAAATACTGACATTCTTCCATTATTGGGATTTGCACGTTTTTCCCATTTTCTAATAATTTGGATTGAGCAAGTATGAGGCATTTATTTAGTATTTCTTACCTACAGTCTTCCAGTTGTATAAAGAAACTGCCATCAGTTTTGTTTGTATTAATTGCAAAGGATGATGTTCTTTGTAGTTCTCTTTTCTTTGTTACACTATGCTGCTACAAACATACTTTTCCTGGCTGAAATATTTTTCCTTGATACTGTCAAAAGTCCATGACAATCTGTGAATGCTTTTGAGATTTATGAACTTGTGGGCTCCATTCATTGTTTACTTTGGTTGGACATAATTGTATTTCCCATTTTTATTTGACAAATGGTTAGATTTGTTTGTGTTATATTGTAAAATTCCCAATTATTTGGAGTTGGCCGGAAAACTGTTTTTAAATAGAACGCTTGCCAAGTCGCCATTTGTTCTCATTGTTCCTAGCTCACTTTACCTGTCATTGTATACTGATGTGACAAACTTTTTGAAGAAACATTGTTCAAAAAACAGAAAATACATAAATCATATGTATTTTCATTCACTACCCTTAGATATGAATTATAAAACTTACTCTTCAAAGCAATTTATTACAGAAAGCTGTTTAAACGACCTCCTGCAACTTTGACAAACCCCATCATATGTGGTAATGAATTAAATCTACCATTTTATTGCAACTTCTCATAGACTTGAGTATGGCTGATAATTACTCCTCCAATGTGAAGACGACAGAAAAAGGCCATTAGTTTTGATGAGTGTACAACATTAATGGGGGAGACACTGTAAAGGAACTAATTAGCTTGAGCTTTTGTTGGAGCTAGCATGAGTGCTAGTGCTAGCCTCCTGCTGCCAGACAGGAATTTGTATGTCATTTTTAGCCGTTAGTGTGAATTATCTGCAACTGGATTATTCCGTAATGTATCAATGTTGCTAGTAGTGGCTTGGTATAAACTGATGTATTATCGTATGTATTATTATTCGGATAATGCCAAAATTAGGAGTGAGTAACGAAGGTGCAATATGTGTTTCGAGTATTGTGTGTAGTTACAGTCTGTCAGTATCTAATTAAGCTGATGGTCATAGTCCAGCCCTGGTTTATTTGTACCCTGTGGCATTGAAAGCTGGGTCAAATGCAGAGAGAAAGTGTCCTAATTCATTCTTGATTAGGACCAGATGAAAAAAAAAACATGTATAAACCCAAATTCTTTGTATTTTAAACAAACATTACTTCCTTGTTGGGGGCTTTTAGGGAAAATTGGCGTAGTTATTATATCAGTGAAACAACGATATTATGGAATCACGATGAGTTTGGTACTTCTACAATTAATGACAAATAATTAACTAAATAATGCCCTGAAGCCCATTAATTGAGGCAATAATCTTGCTGAACATAAACAAAATTTGGCACAGTGATCCGGAAAGTGTATACTTAATGTACATAGGCACATTACAGAGGTCAAATAAAGAATGTGTCAAAAGCGCCCCCATGTTTTTGATCTTTATGGGACCCTGGACACACTTACTTTGGCAGAGAGCAATGAAACTTGGTACAGTGATTCTCCACAGTGTACCCAACATAAAATATTATATGACCCCACCCTACAACAAACAGGAAGTCTGCCATTTTGAATTGGAATTGGGAGGTCAGGTATATTTGACAGCCTTTAATTTGCACATACTTTGCCCGATTAGGATCAAACTTGAAATGCCTAATTACCCGCTGGCCCTTAACACATCTGACTAATATGATGGCAGTTACCTCTATAACGCCCCTTATAGACTTAAAAGAAGAATGTAGTTTTAAGGAAATTTACTAAATTTGTCAAAAACAATCTTCACAAACATCCAGACAAATAGTCAAATAGACCCTTCCCATGTTTGTCATGATTTGTGGGCGTGGCCTCTTAGTTCCTCGTTAACAATATAAAATCCCTTAGAAATCACACAATGTCTGATTAAGGTGCCTGCTCGTGCCACAGCAGTTGTGGCAGACGTATGGGGGCATTGCCTTGCTGTCGGGGACGACAGCGCAGGCTTAGTTTTATTGGCAATACAGGCCGTAAATAGCTGCATAGGGAGAGTGGGAACATATCTAAAGTTGTGGGGGAGGTGCAGAGCTGTGGTACGCCTTTAACCAGAGCAACTTCATCACCAGCCTTTTATATTTGTCAGTCTATTACCCAGGGACATCAATATTTAATGTGGTCTGCCGAGCACAGCTTTCATCAAACCATATCTGACAAATTGAATGTGTGTACATATCCAGAAATGGAGATGAGAAATGTTCAAAACACACATGTAAGATAATTGGAGGAAATAACGCCAGTTAAACTTAGAGTTGGAGGAGAGCCATGTACCTCATCATGTAACCTACTGAATCTGTTCATCAACCATAGTCTACTAAATGTAGTTAATGTACAACACATTCTGTATTTAAACTGTTGTGATATTGCTATGAAATTATTTTTCTAACTACTAAATGAGCTAACCGCTAATGCTAATGTGTTTGTTAGCATACGAGATCATTTCACTGGAACGGGTTGAAGTCTGAACTCGTGTGGAAAGTGGATAAAGTCCGACTTCCCAGTTGTCTGTTTAATATGTTGAATATTGCTGTACTGATATCTTTTTCAATTTTTGAGTGCAAGTTCAATAAGCAGAAATAGTTTGCTTTATTTACCAGTTGAAATTTCTCCAAAATCCAAGTTTTAGACTAAAAATATGACTAAATTAGGGAAATCAGAAATATATTTTTCACAAAACATTTTCCAATAGAAAAAAAAGATTAGCGGTGTTAATCTGTGTGACATCGAAGGTCATATATATAAAAATGCAACACTCAAAGACACTTTACATTACATTATTCATTCACCCCACAGTCACACCTGGTGGTGGTAAGCTACTAGCCACAGCTGCCCTGGGGGCAGACTGACAGAAGCGTGGCTGCCAGTTTGCGCCTACGGCCCCTCTGACCACCACCAAACACCAATCATACAACCACATTCATTCATTCATAGGCAATGTAGGTTAAGTGTCTTGCCCAGGGACACAACGACAGTGTGCGCTCGGACGGGGTCTCAAACCACCGACCCTCTGGTTGAAAGACGAGCGCCTACCCACTGCGCCACTGCCGCCCTATTTTATATATATATATAGTACAGACCAAAGGTTTGGACACACCTCATTCATTCAATGAGTTTTCTTTATTTTCATGACGATGAAAAGGCAAGAAATGCAGAGTGTGTGCAAAGCAGTAATTAGAGCAAAAGGTGGCTACTTTGAAGAAACTAGAATATAAGGCGTATTTTCAGTTGTTTGACACTTTTTACGTACATAGTTCCACATGTGTTAATTCATAGTTTTGATGCCTTCAGTGTGAATCTACAATAGTTATGAAAAGAAAGGAAACTCATTGAATGAGAAGGTGTGTCCAAACTTTTTGTTTGTACTGTATATAGATATATAGAGAGATATAGATATATATCTATATATCTATATAGATATATAGATATTTATTTATTTTTTTGCCCAGGGACATGAACTGGGCGAACCTTTACCCACTGCACCACTCTAATTCCAGCCCTAATCTTGTGTCCTCTGCCTTATGTTTAGAGCCTACAAAAATGGCCGCCAGTGAACAGCGCTGGCCCTTTCATCCTTAATACAACCATAATTCACTTAACCCTGCTATAGGCTCACACGTCTGTCTGCCATATACATCCATCACTCTCAATAATATGATATCAGCACCGGTTTATGTTTCATTTTCAGCTTCTATTACGTTTGTGATCAAGTTAGGTCCAATTCTCCTACACTTTGAGGAAATTGGAGGATGTATGCGTCAAAATGGTTATCACGTTACTCCTCTGATTGGTTAATATGAGGAAGGTATTAAGAATGGAGGAGACATGACTCCCCGTCTCCGGTGGAGACCTATAGCTGACGGTAATATGGAAATCATATATTAGTTTCATGCCGTTTTTAATCTCTATTAAGTCCTTACCAGGACTATGTAACAATGGAATATTTAAAAAGGTAGCAGAATGGATGGTTAGCTTTAGGTTTATCTATTTGCATTCAATTTCTATGCTTCAAACATGTCTGTTTTATGCCTGTTTTATGTGTATTTATTATATTTTTTGTTTAATTAATTATTATTTTTTGTTTGATTTGACATTTTATTGGCCTTCACAGTTTTACTCTTATTTACTTGCTGTTGAAATCTGAAGTTTTCTTACGTTTTATTAATAACGAAGCAGATATCTCTTGCTAATAGTGAGACGAAGAACTGCAAATGTGATTTCTTTTAATTTGTATTATTATTATTGTTTATTTACTTATTTTTTCTGATGCTTACTTGAAATTGATTGGGTCTGAAAGCAATTTCATTTGAGTACTGCTGTTCAGTCTGCATCCATTAGTATTCCCTACCTCGAAATCCATCTTAAACCCTAAAAGCCCAGATGTATTCTTAGACTTTATAAACTAAAATAAAAATGTACAAAAAAGAATTGAACATGCAAAAAAAAAAAAAAAAAATCAGCTCTAGACTTTTGAATATTGTTTAAGGGCCTCCCAAGAGTAAGATATAATGATTTCTAGTCAATGTTTAATAGTAAATGTAGTGAAAGACTTGAAGCTGTTACAAAAGTAAGTTTTCTCATTGGTTAAGGCTGTTATCTGAGGTCTGCTGGCCACACTTTGCTCCCAGCTTCTGTAAAAGTCCTATTCCAAAAATGCTACAGCCCCCAAGAATACGTTAGCTGTTCTCCATTCGTATCACAACTGCACAAAGCTAGCGGCTACTTTCTGCTGGACCAAAACAGGAGCTGCGTCTATACCTTTTGACTGGCTGAGAAGAACTCTCACAGGCATGGCCATAGGAAACCATGTCTAAACCAGGTCTAACCGGGTCTAAAGAAGATCGAAAACAAGACTAAACATCATCCATTTTCCCCTGGCTGTTGAAATATGCTATTTAAACTGTACAGTCCTTTGTACGCACATGCACCAGGACCAGAGGGTCTAAACCAGAACTACAGTAAGCCGTATCTAAACCAGAACTACAGTATGAACCAAGATGACAATAAAACCAAATTATGTCTAAACAATGACCTTACCCGAACTTCAGTAAACTAGGTTCAAAATAAAACCAACTAAACCATGACTAAACACACTGGGTCTGAATCGGGACTAAACCAGGTCTAAATCAGTCATAAAATGGTGCTAACTTTATTGTTCCACAAGGGAAACGGCTTGTTGACTAAACCAAGACTAAACCAGGCCTAGCCCTAACATAATACATCCTGCAAATATCTAGAGATTTTGAGGTAGTTCATAGTTTTGTGTGCAGTAAACCAGGTTCAACTATATAAAGAGCTGAACCAAGGCTCAAGAAGAAGAAGTCTAAGTCAGGATCAAACCAAGAATAAATAATTTGAAACCAGAACTAGGTCTAAATAGGTCTAACATAACTTGACTAAAACAGGCCTAAGCCAGGTCTGAACCATGTCTAAATCGGGAATAAACCAGGTCTAAATCAGTCATAAAACAGTGCTGTCAGGCCTAGCCCTAACATAACACATCCTAAACCAGGTCTGAACCAGGTCTGAACCATGTCTAAAACAGGGCTAAACCAGGTCTGAACCATGTCTAAAACAGAGCTAAACCAGGTCTGAACCATGTCTAAAACAGAGCTAAACCAGGTTTGAACCATGTCTAAAACAGAGCTAAACCAGGTCTGAACCATGTCTAAAACAGAGCTAAACCAGGTCTGAACCATGTCTAAAACAGAGCTAAACCAGGTTTGAACCATGTCTAAAACAGAGCTAAAC
>JAVQKC010090249.1:0-10249 GCA_036025475.1 Philypnodon macrostomus
ATTACAGAGGTCAAATAAAGAATGCCTCTATAGCGCCCCCATGTTTATGACCCCTATGGGACCCTGTACACACTTACTTTGGCAGAGAGCAATGAAACTTGGTACAGTGATTCTCCACAGTGTACCCAACATAAATTATTATGACCCCACCCTACAACAAACAGGAAGTCAGCCATTTTGAATTTAATTTGGGTGATCAGGTATATTTGACAGCCTCTAACTTGCACATACTTTGCCCGATTAGGCTCAAACCTGAAATACCTAATTACCCCCCGGCCCTGAACACATCTGATTAATATGATGGCAGTTACCGCTAAAGCGCCTCTATAGTGCCCCCTATAGCCTGAAAGAAGAATGTAGTTTTAGGGAATTTTCAAAATTTGGCAAAAACATTCTTCACAAACATCCAGACAAATCAAACCCTTCCCATGTTTGTCATGGTTTGGGGGCAGGGCCTCTTAATTGCTCGTTAACAATATATAAACACACAATGTCTGATTAAGGTGCCCGTTGGTGACAGTTGTAGCAGACATATGGGGCAGTTGTATGGGGCAGACGTATGGGGCAGACGTATGGGGCTGTCTCGCCGATATACACCTTGCTGTCGGGGATGACAGCACAGGCCTAGATCCCTTAAATAAATGTAGTAAAGCAGTGCATAGCTTTACCTCATTACTACCATCAAGTAGGTAATGTTCTGGCACTGATTTGTCAGCTGAAAAAAAAAATATTTCAAATATTGCTACAAATGTTCAGAAAGGGCCACTCTGGGTTAGTAAGAACCAATTTCATCACATCGAGACTCTATTTCTTTACCAGTGTGATATAGTGATAATGCCTTGGTGAAAGTCTGTGCTTTTCTGAGTTGTTCTTATAGCTGCTTAAATTGTGTGCCGTGATATTTCTCAAGGCACTGTGCAAAGGTTAGAATGCGAAATGCTTAATCTGAGAAAGATGCGCTTGGTTAAACATAATACTTACATTCTGCTCTTATAGCCATTACCATGAACTTGTCATTATTGTCTGGTGAAACAAAAGTTAGGGCTAGAAGGGATGAACTGTGTAGCCAAGGTGCACCCCCTTCCCATGTTATTCACCGTAGGCTCAGGTTGCACCATGCATCCCTACAATGATTTAAGACAGAAATTTGCACAGGAAGTTGGAAGTAGCCACTTTGTAGTATTTTCTCTCCCATTGGACACAAGTTCATACAACCAAAACATTACGTTAAAAGCAGTATCTGGATTCCCATTTTGACAGTTTGTTATGCCTTGACCAGAACTAAACCAGGGCCAAGCTGAACTAAACCAGGACTCAACCAGGATTATTCAGATGTGTGTATATAACTAAACCAGGCCAAGGCAAATATACCTCAATCGGAACTAAAGCACTAAACTGCCTAAACCAGGACTAAACCGTGTCTGATTCAAAACTAAACCTGGACTTAGTCAGGACTAGATTATGTTTTTGTTTTTATTTTATTTGATCACAGCCCAGATTGTGATGAAAGGACAAATAGATTTGTAAATTTGCATCAGTCAGATAAATTGACAGAGCTTCTTGCCATACAGATATTGCATTTTCTGATATTGCTATAACCATAAAATCATGATATATTACAGCCCTATTGTAAACACATACCATACCTTTTCAACAGGAAAGTGAAAGAGTCAGAAAATCTGTCTCCTCATTGGGGTGTCAGGTTTCAGGTTGGAAAGTCCATTTGTGTCCTTTATGGAGAAGGGGGAAACAGAGCAGTGCAAGGGTGTGGTGGCATCTTCTGTGGTTGAGCCTGCACCTCCAGCCCCGCAGGCCCCTGTCTGTGATAATAAATTGGGATGGGAGGAGTTGTGGTCTCGCTCGGTCCACATTTTCCCTCTGAACTTCTGTTCTATCTGGAGGGCTTCAGCTGTGCTTTATAAATCAAGTTTATTTTAAGTTTAAAAGCTTTGTGTTTTAACTGGTCCGACACAGAGCAGTGTGTTTAAAAGTCTGAGAAATCTGTTCTGCATGCAAAACTATATAGTATTAATTATATATTGATAATGCACTGCATACTTTCTACCACACTATTCACAAATGCCCACTAGACATTTCTAGTCTAAAATTGCAACTATGAAAAAAAAGGAGAAAACTTAAGGCAACGTTCCTACACTGTGACATCACTGCAGTTGTCGAGCCAGTTCAAGCATTGTTTCCCAAGATGGTCGATATGTTCAGTCAGTGTTCATATTATTATTTGAAGCCTTTATAAATGGTGAGACAGTAAAAGGTATGCCACAATAAAATTATGTGGGAATGGGATATAATCATGAGTCATTGGAAACAACAGTTTGAAGTAAGATTGTATTGAAATAGAAAAACAATATATGAGACAGAACCTATTCTATGCATTTCGAAAAATGAGAGCAGGCAAGCATGACCAAGAGTAAAATTAAGTCATGTATGTGTGCATATATTTCAAATGCACTGTCTCACTTGCAGAACTGCACAAGTGGATTTTGTGTTACATGAATATCAAAGCTCAGAAACATAGGAAACGCAGACAGTGATAGTGGTGAAAGCGTGACCCTGAGGAAAGGTAAACATCTCTCTTTAGAGGAATGCACACTCTTTATCAATGCTATACAATATCACCAAGTGGCAGCCCCACACACACATGCACAGAGTTGCAGCATTGTAGGACTACTTTAATCCAGCCATACCCATCTGCTGCTGCTAACTGCCTGGAGTCAAGGCAGATTACCGGTGATCAGGGAGATTAGGAGATGAAACACAGTGGCAGTGTGGTAATGGCCTCTCTTTGAATGCAAATGACACAAGTCTCTATAGAGGCTAATGAGGGCAGCTCATTGTTTTAGGAGGGATTACACTCGTGGACCACTCGGGCACAAGTCTGGACCATTTCCTTGGATCATGGCTACAAAGCCTCTATTCGTATTAAACATTCAGTGCATGGACAGCCTAAAGTTTGCTGAAAGGATTCCACATAGTTTATGTAGTTTGAAGTGTCTAAATATTGACTCTCTGCTAACTAACCATTTTGCCAGATAACACAGTAAACTCAACCAAATGCAATACCATGTTGTCCATGTTTTCCCTTGATCGCTGTTCCATTAATACATATAAAACATGTTGCTGTCTGAGCAGACCTAATGTAGTTGCCTTGCGGCCATCAATCTATGGGCACAATTCAGATAACCAGACTAGATCTACAATAATTATGTTCACTTGTTTGCCTCCTGTCTTTCTTTAGCATCACAGCTGTAATGGCCTCATCAGATCTTTGCTAATTTGCACAGTGGATTTTCCATGTCTTTTGACCCCAGCAATAGGCATAGATTGTCAGACATTCACAATTTTCTAAATTATCGCCACACTCTTCGCTTGCTCCGGAAATGCATGTCTTTTTCCATCTTATCAGCTGCCGCACCCTTGCCCTCCCTCCTGCAGAGGAAGTAGTCTCCATGCAAGGCTCTTTCTTGATGTTATTTCCAGGGAATAGTTTGTCCTTTGCAGCAGATAGCAGGCAGAGATTGTTTTTCGTCATTGGTGCAGATTGCCTGACAGAGGACTTGACATGCAATTAGTTGTCTTGTGACAAGCTGAGCTTATTGATGCTGTAAATCCTGTCAAGAAATGTTACACAAATTGATTGAATCAATTGGCTTTAGAGTGCACGTGAAAACTATTTTATTAAACACAGCAATGGTTTGCATTTTTTATATATATATATATATATATATATAATATAATATATTTTTTTTAGCTTGAGGTGTCTCAGAGCAGATAGTCCTGACATGCACATTGGATGTGCTCCTTTGCATCATTCAGTGAGGTCAAGGGGCAAACTCAGATCCCAGGCTGAATGGAAAACATGTATCTGTAGGCTCCAGTTTTCCACAGTTACTGTGGATTCAGATCTAATCAGGCCGTAAGAGATTTGTGCATTAAACCATACACACATGCATAGTACATAGTATGCATAGTATAAAAAAATATGATTTGATTGTTCAGCCAACTGTTGTATTTGAGCCTCTGGTACAGTCAGGTTTGTTGCATTGTAGTGCATATTTGTTCTACAAGTTAAAACTCTTTACTTCATGGCCTAACATAATTGTATTTACTCTATTTTCCTTTGTTTGCCCACATGATGTAAAGATGTCATCTGTGCTTGGCCGCATCAACACAATCACTGCATATGATTTCACATCCAATCTCCAAAGTGACAGACCATGTCAGAATCTAATTAAATGGGAGAAATCTACCATGAAATGCAGGCTGTTAAAAACACACAATCCCAAATTATTATTCATGGTAAAATTAAGTTCAGAAAAATAATTGAGCAAATGGCTTGTGTTGAGAATAATAACTAGGGCCAAAAGCAAATGATAGAGAGTAGTTTTGCCAAGAACAGTGGTGGAGTGGAGATGCTGAGGAATGCCAAGATAAAATTTTCTTTTTCTGGTAAGTGTGAAAAGAAAACACCAGTTGACACCATTTCCTTTGGTGTGAGAATGGTACTCTCTGTGACAGCAAATAATGAGGCTTAAGTTGGGCTCATGGGCTCGCAAACTTTATTATGATTATACAAAATCCATATGGTTTCAATCCCTAGTTTTTTGTTGAAGTTTTTTGGAGCAACCCGAGTGGAAACAAAAGGGGGAACAGTGCGGTTGAGTTGGGGTAATGGATGGAGGTTAATCATCTGATTCCTTCATGCCACTGTGGCATATGCTGTATGTATTGTCGGGGTGGTTACCATAGAAACAGCTGTAGAGTAAGGAAATCTTCCTCTCCGGGCCCCCTCCTCTCTGCGTCTCGTACCTTTAGATCTCTCCCTCGTTCCCTCGCTCCGACTTGTACAGACATGGTTTGCAGAGTTTTTGGGTGGGGAATATTCAGGTATGCATTTAGCACACACATATCTGGGCTCTGCGCTGCTGGTGGAGCGGACTAGGGAAGAACAATGAGTCTCAAAAAGAGACTTTCCTTCAAAAGGATGTGGAACTTCAACTCTGTAAGTAAACTGTGGCCTGTTGGCTGAAGCAGGAGAAACCTTTTGTTCACTCAACTGTTCTTCTCATTACTCTCTGTCTTTGTCACTACTCTTTTTCCACTCTGAACAGCTGTCTGAAGTAGAGGCGATAGGAGACTGTCTATTTGGTAGGATTTAGTTTGTGTAGACTTTTAGATGAGTCTTTTTCATCTACCCGTACAAAGTTGTTTGGTTTACTATAGTTGACACCTTGAGTTAGTTTTCTGGAGCAGAATCATGTTCAAACAGGCCCAAAAGCTAAAAGAGGTCCCATTTTAAAAAAAAAAAAAAAAAAAAAAAAAAGTAAAAGAATTTACAAAAATATATGCACTTCTGAAAGTGGGTGGGTGTAGCATTAGCTTGTGGTTTCATCTGTTCACTGATGGTCCTGTGGTACCTGTAGTTGTTTTTGTGGTTACAGATTAAACATTAGTGGTGGTGTGATGAGTGTGGGGCTGTACTGACCTGATTACTTGTTGGGACTTGAATTTTAATTCAGTGTGTTGTATTACAAATTAAGTCTTCATATAGCTACCAACTGTGACTGTAAAGCCCAATGTAGCATATAAAAAGGCCTGTAGTGTGCCACCCGTGTGAAGCAGCTCGATCACCCCGAGGTGTCACCAGAGGAAGGCTGCGTGGGTAATAGGTAACGCTGGACCTGGCTCATCTCCGCAGCTCATTGTACGAGTGATTCTGAGGAAGCAATTATGAGTTTGAAAACACAAGGGTGTGTGTGGTCTGACCTCATGAATACACACCAGGCTGTGTTTACCACCAGTGTGACCCAGGCAAATGCACCAGGTAGCACTAATGATGTCAGTACATTGTGCTCAACCAGCTGTCACAATTGCACTTGATACTGTGAAATCTGAATGCTTATGTCATTGCGTAACACTTAATTGGTCAGAGTTATAAGATTTCTATATTTTTTTTTTTTTTTTTTGTGGCACCATAGCCATTAATAAAAGTAAAACTAACTGCACACAAAGGCTTCATTTCTACATCACTATGCTCAGACCAAAACTAGATTAAAAACATGAAATCAAAATTAGCTCATTCAATCTTGAAAATGAACAGAGATCAAATCGGAAAACATCCAACATTTCCTTAACCAGGCCTATTATATTTGTCACATTACATTAAAACGTCATGGTTACACACAATAGCGTGTGTGTCATTATATTGCTTTTAAGCTACATTTACTCGTCTCACTGCACTGCTCTTACTCATCAGTCTAATAAACAAAACAGTTGCTACATTTTGTCACAATTTACAATGAAAAGCCTGGCCTGGCATGTTCACAATGCTCAACACAGTCTTAACATACATGTGCTTTAGGTTTTGTGGTAGCTCTGTTTTTAGCTCTGAAGGAGGAGTGGGTGTTCTCCTTCTCCATTTTGTCTGACCCAGCCCTGATTATTGTACACATGCCGGTCACCACAGCAGGCCTGGCTTGTTGGGTGTTCACTGCTCTGGAAAGGGCTTGGAGAGTTGTAAGGAGGCAGTGGTAGACAATTAGTGGCCAATGTCTGATACAGCTTTACATGTGGTCGTCCCCAAAATGGAACAAAGTGGCATGACTACTGGCACATCACTGGCCTTCACATGGGCTGGTCAAATTAGCATGAAGTAAAAACAACAGGGGGATGGTGAATACGTATGCCCAGGCTTGTTTTGTCTTAAAGAATAATACAGTTAAAGTCGATGTAGTTTTAAGTTGGCCATTTTTGTTCTATTATACAGTGCACTATACCTTAAATAGATGGATTTTATTCTTGGTCTTTTGAGGAGGTAATGTAAAAATAAAACTCACTTCTGGAAATAATATTTTTTTTCAAATAAATCCTCCAACGCAGTGATTTTCAAGCACAGACCAATTCAATTTGTGTGAAAATCAATTGCCTTGTCTAAAATTAAATCTTATTTGGACATTTTAAATTTGTGTCGGTGCTGTTTAAGTATCCATCATTTACAAATGCATGCAGTGCTCAATGCCAGGATTACCATGTCAATAGGCAGCCATTACATGATGATGGCCTTTCAAGTGCCCCATACCAAACGATCCCAGCTTGTCTGTGGCTGTACCCAGATCTTTGGGGGTTGGGTCCCATTGCTTTTGCAGAGGTGTGAACAGCTGTGTGTGGTAAAAGGGGAGAGGTCCCACCCACTCCCACAAATTAATGACCCCCAGCCCTGCTCCCACTACAACACAACTGTATGAGCGTTCAACCACAAAGAACATAGGAGTCAACCTGTGGGATGCCTGAAGAGACGCTACTCCAGGCCCAGCCGATAGTCTCTTGTTTGAATGCAGCGGGTCATGAGGGCAGCTTGTCACTCATGTCTCTTTTTGTTCTCTTTCAGACCGCTGCGTCTTCAGATGGTGGTGAGTACAATTATGTCCTTTTGTTTCATCTGCAACATGTTACACACTAACCTCATGACAAGCTCTTTAAGTGGTATTTTAAGTGATTCGGAGCATCCATTCTTTCTGAGCAGTTTATTTCTGCTTACTTAGGTGACTCCTCTTGTTTGGCAGTGAATTTATTTATTATTGGGTATTTACCATACAATCAACTAAATGGTATTTTCAATTTGGGTTCAAATTTAAAACATTGTGTTGTATTTAAAAAATCTGTTTAATAGATTTTACTTTTATTTGATTAATGTTGCTATTCACTAGTCTTCTTCACAAAAACTGTTTGTCAAGCATGTTGCAGGCTATAGCCTGTGTTAGTTTGCATGCTGTCTGGCCTTTCTCCTTTTAAAGTGGCAATATTTGCTAAAAGGGTCACCACTGCTGCTGCTGTAGTCACAGCTTTAGCTGTGCATGTGGATCTGACAGACAGAGCTGTTTGCTTTGTAAAGCCATCTCATTAACCGGGAAGCACACAATGTGGTAAACACATAACCCAGAGCCTCGGTACTATTACATTAAACAAGTCTAAACAAACTCGACTTCCAATGCCAGGGGAAAAACAAGTAATATTGTAGCTCCTTGGACAGTGCATACAATAACTCATATATACAATTTTCTGTAGCTTTTAAAGGTCAGTCAAAGGCCTTCATTACCTCGCATCAACTGCACATATTAGTCTTTCTAATAAAGGTTACATATGTCTGTAGCTTGTTCAGCCTGTAGCTAACATTTCGTTTCTTCAGTTAGCCATTAACACTGGTGACCCTTTCTCAGTGCGGCACCAGGCATGTTTTTGTTGAAATACCACTGAGATCCTTTTGTTTCTTGTTGTATTCTGGCACTCCCCACATTGTCCGCCACAGTTCTAAAGTGGCCATCTGTTGCAGTTATTGCAGGTACTGCGAGAGTCCACACCACGTTGGTTTTAATTTAGCAATATCCCCTGTCTTAGTAGTATTATGTAGTCTAGTAATGTTTTAGAGTAATGGACATGTGTTACCTTCATCCTTACAGTAGCCCCATTCATACTTGAACATGTAGTGTTCATCCCCCAATTCCCTATGCATTTACTGTTGCCCCTAAACACAATTCCACTTCTGTTTTCACAATTTTGAGAAAAAGTAATTTTCTAGCCCCCACTTAATAGTTTTTTTTATGAAATTGCTAGGAAATAATTTCTTTCTCACTTAACTCTAAATTGGATACAAATATAATTGACTAGCTCTTATTATTTGGCGATGGACTTTTTTTCCTTATAAGCAGGTATATTATTATGCTGCTATTTCTCAAAGAATGTTACCCCTTGTCTAAGGTGCCAAAAGAGACATAAATATTCAAAGAGGTGGTCTTTGGGCTCCCCATGGGCACAAATTACCCTTTCACTTCAAAGCTCTCTAACCTTTGGCTTTGCCCTCTTTGCTGCAGATTATGGTGGGGTCCAGTTGCAGGGATGCTGCAGCCAGAGCAGCCTGAACAGTAATGGCAGTCTTCCAGCAGCAGGAAGTCACCAAGAGCAGCGTGTGGCCAGCTGGGCCACCTGCTTCGAGCGACTCCTCCAAGATCCTGTGGGTGTGCGGTACTTTTCGGTAAGATGAAGAAGAAATTAGCCTTTAAATTGGTTTAAAAATAGTGTTACTTTTCATTGTATATTCACACAAATGCATTCGTATTAACAAGAAAAAAACAGGGCAATAACTAATAATTTACAACTTATATTAATTGCTATGAACAAAAATCTTGAATGACGTCTATTGTCACACTTTTACAAGAAACCAGTTGACATATTACTCAACAACAAATGAATAATTGGGAGAGGCTACAGTTCCAGATTCAATTTTCATTACTAAGCCAAAGTACAAATGTAGAGTGTGGGTGCCTCCTACGCAAAATATGTCTTTGAATTTATCCCACAACACCTTTTGAAAACACCACCATTAACTTCTTAAAAAGCACCTTCCTCCTCACCTACTCTCTCTGCACTGATCAGCTTTTGCCCACGCTCTCCTCTGCCTACACGAGACAAAATTCGCTCACAGCATTACAACCATTAATTTTGGTTCTTTAGTATAGTTCAAACTATACATTTATTTAATTTGTTTAGTTTGCTCAAATGTAAACTTGAGTATCATGTTTTCCACAGGAATTTCTCAAGAAAGAATTCAGTGAGGAGAACATCTTGTTCTGGCAGGCCTGTGAATACTTCAGTCATGTCCCAGCAACAGATAAAAAACAGGCAAGTGTGTCATCAAGGGGTACAGTCATTTAGTGCGGTTTTCTAAGATGTGATCACTTATTTGAATCATCAGCATTTGTCACCTGCTGAGCAAAAATCCACTGCTCACTGGGTAAATCTCAATTATCCTTTGAGCTTCAATATCCAAGGTCTTTGTCTTGTAATCCTGTTAAATTGATGAATTAGTTTTAGAACATTGAAAGCAGAATTAAAAGTAAATGGAGTCACATATTTATATCGGCAAACGATATTATGGAATCACGTCGGTGCGCGTCCGCAGATCCTAGCTGTGAACGCGATAACTCAAAAACTAATTGCCTGATCAGTTTCAGCATTTGCACACAGGTACATACCATAAAGATGCCAAACTGTATCGATTTGGGTACTTCTTCGCTGAATATTAATTAAGTAATTAATTAATTACGGGTCATAACGCCATAACTCAAAACGTCTTTGCTGGATCTTTTTCAACTGTTGCACACAGGTACATATCATGAAGATGCAGAACTGGATTGAGTTTGGTACATCTTCGATTAATGACAATTAAATAATTCAC
>JAVQKC010090261.1:0-17955 GCA_036025475.1 Philypnodon macrostomus
GTCACTCGGGAGGAGCTCGGAGTAGAGCCGCTGCTCCTCCACATCGAGAGGAGTCAGCTGAGGTGGCTCGGGCGTCTGTTTCGGATGCCCCCTGGACGCCTCCCCTGGGAGGTGTTTCAGGCAGGTCCCACAGGAAGGAGGCCACGGGGAAGATCCCAGGACACGCTGGAGGGATAATGTCTCTCGGCTGGCCTGGGAACGCCTTGGGATTCCTCCGGAAGAGCTGGAGGAAGTGTCTGGGGAAAGGGAAATCTCGGGGCGTCCATGCTTAGACTGCTGCCTCTGCAACCCAGCCCCGTATAAGTGGAAGAAGATGAATGGATGGAATCTTTTGGTTTACTTTGTCTGCACCAGACCCCTAAAAACAGCTGGACAATAAAATAGTAGATAACTGGATGACAATAACTACTATTTCTAATGTATTTAATGAGAGGGGTTTACTAAAAATCACCAGTGCCACCATAGACTAAATAATTCCATTGGAAACTCTGATGATGTAATATTGGTCTGCGTGTGGCTTGATATCAGCATAGGATTGGAATACTTAGAGAGACTATGTTATCATTTCAATCCGTCCTCTGACTTTCAGCCTGTGTGCCTCTGACTCAGGTCTGGACAACTGCACTAATACTGTTCGTGCTGATAACCTTAAATTGTAATGTTTGGCTACTCATCAGGAATGCCCCCTTTAATGATGTTTCCATAGGATGAGTTTCTTGATAGTGGTTCAATGGTCAGAGAGATGCGGCACTGCAGGAAGATGGAGACAGACTGGATCGATGTGCAGTGGACATTTCCTGCATTAGAGCTTCAATTTTTTTTCACCCGAGGCAAGGTCCTATCATTAAAAGACTGAAAGACTGTCAAATTGTTTCATGCACAAATGGTGAATTGATTAATTCAGTGTATAGGGTCAAAATAGCAGGTGGCTAACTATGTATGAAGCATAATGTTCATGATTGTCATTCTACACAATGATAAGAACATCTATGGTAGCCCTGTTAGGACATGTTATAGTGGAAAACCAAGTCAGTTTCCAAAAAGATTGTATATATTGGCTGGTCTATTTTCTTTCAGGGGTCCCTACAGCAAATCAGGCATGGCACTTTGGCAGGTTGTTACACCAGATGACTTTTCTGGCATAACTTCTCTATTTCTCCAGGCTTTGAGGTTTTGGCTTCAAATTGGGGAGAATCAAATCCTTGACCACCCAGACAAAAAAAACAGTGGGACCAACATCCATTATCATAGTTACTAACATATACTGTGTCAAATATATAAAAAAACATAAACAAAATTGGGCTTATGGATTCTCATAGTCAGGTGTTTACTTTCTTTCCAAAAGAATGGTAGCGGTCAGCTCGAATACCAGTGCTGTATGTTGAAGTGAGCCTCTAGCTGTGTGCACTTTTGAAGGCATGTATTATTTGTGTGCTGCAGACATTCAAAGGGTAGACCATGTGTTTCGTTGTTCTGAAAAATGTGCTACGGGGCATTACTGAGCAGAAAGCTCTGACACAACTGTCATCTTTGTGCTGTTTCTTTACACTCAAAGCATATCAAAGTATATTCTACATAGTTGCATCACCCTGAACTATCACCAGGCCATTTTCTTTTTAGAATAGATGTACTTGGAGAGAGCTTATCATGTTCCTGTCATTTGCGGTGGTAAAATTGTGCATGCAGTGGACAATATCTATCTAGCAAGTCCATGGAAGGCCCAGTGTTGAACAGGCAACGTGATGCACATGTGGTTTAAACAGATGACTGATTCTTAATACTGATTCTAGAAATGGTGGCATGAAATAAAGTGTATTGAATTATTTAATTGTCATTAATCGAAGATGTACCAAACTCAATCCAGTTCTGCATCTTCATGATATGTACCTGTGTCCAACAGTTGAAAAAGATCCAGCAAAGACTTTTTGAGTTATTGCGTTCACAGTTTTGGCCCTTAATTAATTAATTATTTAATTAATATTCATCGAAGAAGTACCCAAATCGATACAGTTCGGTGTCTTTATGGTATGTACCTGTGTGCAAATGTTGAAACTGACCCGGCAATTAGTTTTTGAGTTATCGCGTTCACAGCTAGGGTCTGCGGACGAACACCGACGTCATTCCATAATATTGTCGTCTCGACGATATAATAAATACTAAAATGTCCCTCTTTTGTGACCCCTTGTGGTTGGAGTTAGCATTATTTGGGACTATTTTGCAAATGGAAGAATCTTATAAAAATGACTGGATTCAGATTCTAGTTCTACATTAAAAAGAAATATTTCCTACCTTGGCTCAACATTTTGTAGTTATCTTGCTGATGAAACCAACCAAACAAACAATGCTGCTTCTTGGAAGGGATTAAAAAATGCAGCACAATATCCTGTTACAGATGCCCCTTTTCTATGAATATAATGTCCATTCAGCACAGCATAATCCAAGCACATAAGTGACAGGCATTCTGGGAAATAATCCAGGTTCTTTCTTATCATGAGGCGACTTGAGCCAAATGAAAGCACTCTTAATAAGACATGTTTTTTACTGGAGGCAGCCTATCCTCTGGCAGACCTTCAGACTGTGTGTAGAGGTTGTGTTGGTGACAAAGTGGCAGATGTGATACCATTGTGGATCAGCTAACTGCCATAGATTTTCACTCTGAGAGCGCATTTTGGTGATCCAGCATTATGGATGTTTTTCTGGGGATTCAACATAATAGCATATTATTATCAGCATAAATAGCATTTAAGGAGCATAAAGCCAGGCAATTCATTTTCTTTTCATCCTATAAAACAATCATATCACCAGAGTGGAGAATTTAAGTGATTCATAAATGGGAGGGCACTGAAGTCAAGTGATTTAAATGGGGCAGTTGAGCATGTCAGTGCAATAAGCTTAAAAATAAAAACCTCTAAGCAGCCCATTGGCTTTGTGAGCACACATTGAGTCCCAGTCAAGCTTGTAGGCATATGTCTAGCTGCATTTTTTTGATTTATTTTGTAATCTGTTTAAAATTGTGTGGGGTGTGACTGACCTCCAAGCTGGCAACAGCCCCCCCCTTACCCCCCCTCCGATAAAAAATGTGCTTGTGGCTGAGTTGTCTCATATCTGACGGATCTCTGGACTTGGCAGTTTTCCCCATTGGCCGAGAGGCGCATGAGGACAGTCACTGTCCTTGTACAAAGATAGTGTGTCAGGGCATTGTTTTCCATAAGTCCTATTATAGATTCTCATTTCTATTCTGAGAAAACTCATTCAAGTCATTTTCTTCTGACCAGGTCATTTTCATTCACTTATTTGACTGGCATACAATGTAACATATGCGTCACATATTGACAAAAGCTTTTTATCTCCCCAATTATTTTTCTAACGTTTTCTATTTCTGTATTAGATGCTAACTCTCCTAAATTTATCTTTGTGTCTATACAGTCTATGTGGACTCAAAGTGTTTTTGATATTAATAGCTACTTGAGTTCATTATTGCATTGTATTAACGTGGATGACCAGTTAAGATCATTCACAAGCAACCTCTGGATACACATTGCAGTTTTCCAGGTGCACAGCTGCTTTACTTGTCACTCTCCATGGTACTGCATGTGGTCTGCTGGGCCAACCATCTGGACAGAACACATCTTTGTGAGATATCTAATACTCAGACCAGTGTTTCCCTGAGGTTTTTAGTCTAGTGGAGGGATTCTATAATGAGTTCAGAGCTTTTCTTCTTTTGATGAACTACTGAAGATTTAAAATATAAAAAAACAAAACAAATATAAAGTGGTAACATGCCTAGTGAAATGATCTCACTTGGACTTATATAACAAAGAAAAAGTAACTAATGTAAATTTCCGGGAGGGGAGAGGTTGGTGTTTGAGAGGTGGAGCGCCCCCCCAATATAATGAAAGCAGAAACACCACTTTGACACATAATCAAACCCGAGCATGGGATTAAAATGTGACAAGATGTCTTTTTGATTAACATTTAGGTCACTCATGTTCTGAGCCTCTCTTACCAACAGTAATCATGCTAAAATTAAAGGATTGGAAATGTCATGTGTCAGATTTCATTGTGTATATTAGCGTGCTATAACTTATATAACGGTTCACTTTGGTCTATGGAAAATGTGATTGATACTTGATTGACTATGATATGGCAGATTTTGTATGCTGTTAGTTACTTCTTATCAACATCTTTCTGTTATAAACACTGAGCACTGTTCTTTGGATTTGAGTTTCTCAGGATGTGGACTAATTTTGTCAGACATACAATCAATTATAAACAATTTTGTGACTCCTGCCCCGGCCAAACAGTTATTTTCTTCTGGAAAAATGCAAGTTGATTCTAGACATGTTTCCTTTATATTATGAATGGAGAATTAAAGTTTAAATGTAAGCGATAGCAGTGATATAAGGTTGTGCTGTGTTGATACCATTGCCTCCGGCTCTTCCAGGACTCCTCATTAGAGCCCCACATAAGCCCAGGGCTCCTCCCCTTACGTACAATAGTGCAGAGGCCAGTTTGTTTTTTGTCTGCTTCTGTTTCTCTGTGTGGCCCCAGGGATGAATATCTGTGGAGAGGACTGTATCCAATGCGGCGCAGAAAACCTTAAGCCTCAATGTCGAATGTGTTATGGAGACAAAGGCTTCCAATCAATGGCTCGAAATGAAGTGCATCCCGGCAAACAGTATAAAAATTTAATGTCACATAAATTATTCCCATGTCATGCAGCTTGTATGGTATAGTTTATTAGACTTACACCTGCTCTTGCGCTCAAATGGTTAATCACATTTCATTAGGTCAATACATTTTGTGATGTATTTCTGTTCAAGACAAATACAAAGAGACTTTGAACAGGGAATGGTTGTTGCTTTTACGAGTATTTTAAAAGTCAATGGTTAACCTGGATTTTGTTGTACAACCATATCTATATATCCATATCCAGTGAATGGCAGTTCTTTGGGCAAAAATGCCTTGTTTCAGGTCAGAGGCTGGTTTGAGTAAGAATCGGCATTAGCTTAGATAACCATCATTACAGGATGATCTGCAATTGACCATCTCTAAATGCACAAGATGACTAAATGTAAAGCAGGTGGGCTACAGCAGCAGAGGACCACTGGTGCACCATTATTAGGTACAACATCTAGCTAATAAAGGGGCCAGTAAGTGTAATTAGTGTGTGCTATTTCAGCCTTCAGAGACCCTTGGTGAAGCCGTAACAGAAGGCAGCTCTAGACTGGGAGCTTTTATGGTTAAACCCCAAGCATAAGCCACCAGCCTTGCACTTTTGCCCAATAGTACATCTTTATTCAGGGAACAGCAACCAGATGGAGCAGGCCACTTGGAGGAGGGATGTGTTCAAACCATCTGTCTCTTTGCCCACATCCAACAACTAGTTTTCTAGTGATGAGTTGTTTCTGATTCACTGCATTCAAACAGGCGTTCTCAGTGCTTGTGGCTCTATTCTGGTCGCCTGGGCAGCCACAACCATTCATGTCACCAGGAGGAAACAAATGAGGGCAGCTTGCCAGGCTGTTTTTTTTTTTTGGAGTGTGATGGTGAGGAAAGTATTAACATATGGTAACATTACATCTGAATAAAAAAAGCAATGCACAGGTTAATGTGTAATAAAAACACATTGAAAATCATCACTGAAAAATATTTACATATAAATATAGCTGTGGTTTCTATATGTACTTCATCTTGATTGTTGATTAAAATTAACTGCAGAATTTTGTTCCATAGCGACATAGCACACTGAGACACAGACTAGCATAAAATGATTGCATGTAAAGAAAATGTATGACACCCATTACTGATATTGCATGTTGCTCTAGCCTTGACCTGTTTGCCAGTAGATTTCATAATGGCTCAGATGTGTACAGAAAGCCTGCTGGGACGTTGGCAGCTTCTCATTTACAGCATGAACGGCCATTAATCATCACTTTTATTCTGGAGGCCCTCCCTTATAATCAGTTACCGCAATCAAACTGTGTCTCCGGAGAGAAGGAGGGTGAATACGGCCAGGGCACAAGAAAGAGTGAACGTACAAAAGGGTAGAAAACCCCACAGAGAGAATAAAAAGAGTGAAAATGCAGAATAGTCGGGATTATACAGCAGCTGGGAGTAGTTTAAATGCTTGAATGGCTTATCATCTTGGTGCTTATTGGTGTCATTATAGCTGGCCTCTATTCATATGCTAAGTGCTACATCTGTAATTCAGTGGAAAACAATAGATGCTACTTTATTACAATAAATGTGTTTTGACAAGTCTGTCTACATTTGTATATGTGTTATGGCCGCTGTTTGTTTTAGTTGTTCATTGTTGTTTAGCCACTTAAAAAATGACTGGGAAGCATCTGGGAGCTCATTCCTCCGATGTCTGAAGCTTATATATGATTCATGTCAAACAGGAAAATGTTGTTATGATGATGAGATGGAAAAAATGAATTATTAATACATGTGTGGCTCTTTTTGATTTGAGTTGGGTAGACAGTGGGGCTGGGACAGTTCACTGATTCTTTGTCTTGTAGTATATGGACATTCTAATACAATTTCAGTGATGACTATAGAACCATTGTGGGGACCATAGGGTGGTTGTTTTTGTGCTGATCTGCAGAGCTAGTGTACACTCACTGGCCACTTTATTAGCTACATGTGTGCACTTGGTCATTACTGCATTGCAAATGACTAATAACCCAATCACATGAATTCACTGAACGTGTGCTAAATAAAGTGCTATGTATATTTTTTGTGAAAGTATTTCAAAATGCCACCAGATATTGTTTGCAGAGGGACAACCTGTTCTGCTGTTTACTTAAGTTCCTCAATCAAGGCCTTATCCTCATTGTCATGACATGTCAGCTCTTAGTCTGTGAAAACCTGTGTCAGGAAATAGGAACAGAGTTTTTATTGATCACTTTGAAACCTCACCCTACATAGGTATCCTTATGGGACGGTTGCTGCACTTATGCTGGCAGTGGCATTGTACCAGGACTTGATACACTTCAAAGTTTCATTCGGAAACAGTTTCTCTTTCCTTCACACTGCCTGACTTTTATTCCTGTTTTTGCCCACAGGCATTTGGACAGGCCTACACCACCCAGCGTAAGGTAGCGGAGGATGGGGAGACCAACGAGGAGACACTGCTGCAGGAGTCTGCTTCTAAAGAGGCCTACTACATGAGCCGTCTGCTGGAGCTGCAGACTGACCTGACCCTGAGTCGTTCTGTGGCCTCCAATGCTCAGGCAGAGACTGACAGGCTCAATGGACTTCTGCAGGAGCTGCGAGAGGTGAGTGGGCAAAATTACAAATATTAATTCTTAACAAATATTAACATATTGACATTGCAAAAGTGCATGTTTTCATTGTAAATGTGTCAGTGGCTCACAAGTGGGAGCACACCCCATATTTCAGATTGGCCTGGGATCTGTATATTTATTGCTGCTTACGCTTACTCTAATTTAACATTTTCTGGTTGTTGTAACACTTGAGCTGATTGATATGGAGCTGCCAATGGTGACTGACACAAAGAGGTCACAGCACCCATGTGTGTACGTGCAGAAAAGGGGCTATAATGCATACATGTCTGCCCCACTGTGGCAGGCATCAGGGGAGGTCGACCCTGGGTCAGACACTGTGGCCACGACCCCATTGTAGAGGCCAAATCCGGGGCTAAGCTCACAGCTAAAGTGAAATGCCCTGAGCTCGGCACATGTGGAGGCTCAGAATGAGGTGTCATTATAACAACATAGAAAATACACATTTTGTGCATACTCATTCTTTGCTCATTAACAAACTTTGCTAATTTTTAACCTCATAGTATTTATATACATCCTAGTAATAACAGGTGTGTAGGCATTAACGCAGGAATCAAGAGTTAATGTGATTCTGCTGACATGTGTTAACAGTCTGATAATGTTCAACACATTCTCTTTGATTCAGCCTTAAAGATTGAATTGTAAGTACACTATCAGGTGAACAGAAGAACAAATGTAACAATCTATGGAAGTGAAAAACAAGCAAAGTAAAACTATACACAGTTATATCTTTAACAATATTTTTTGTGATGGTTGTTTTTACTGAACAGCTCGACCCCAAAAGGACAAAGACTACTGAGGGTTCCCTGTGGCAGGCTCTGTGCCAGTGTTGATGTGCACTGTCCCTGACCTTAGCCCGACCTCCCACACTCACACCTATAGAGCCTTTCTCTGTTAAATGCCCTTTAATCTTTAGCACTTTATTCAATGATACACCGTGTACTCATTAATATGTATTTGGACAAATAATATATGGCATATGTGTGTTATACTCTTTTAGGGACTCTGTGGTGTCGAGATCCATAGCCTCATTTGAGTTTCTAAAAGCATAAATCTCATTGTTCTAACAAAGTGAAATTGAGCCTTTTGGAGGTTGAAATGGAGAGTTAGCACCCACCTGCTCCTGACACTGTCTCTGGGTCAGCAGTTCTGCCATACGTACAAAGCTGCAGGGAGCCTGCAAGTAGCTCTGCAGTAAAGTACACACATGCGCACACCGATTGTTTAGTTTTCTATATTTAGTGTATGGAGTAAATATGCTCATATTATGTGCTTATACAGTATGCTGCCAGTAACACTCCAATTTAACAGTACTGTTCTTGTAGCTTTACCATAAACCCCAAAGACATTTTAGCATCCTATTACCGTTTTATTTAAGTAGACAATAAGTGAAATTATTTTTCATCAAGCCACACATCAAAACACATGGGACTAAAGAAGTGCCAAGGTTTGCATTTTACAATGGACCTATTTTTAGTGAAAACTTACCATTAATAGTTCCGAGTACATCACTGATTTTGCTGACACAGTGTACCAACTATGAGGATTAATGACTTTGGTTCTTGCATTGACACCTTTTACTTTACCCTCCTATGCACAATTTTAATATTTCTAGAAGCAGAAAGATGCTGACTGATCCATAAACTTCAAGACATATATTTCAAAGCAAAGTCAATAGATATATTGCTGTATGTGGTGTGGGTTGTAAAAGTCTGTTTGCCTTTTTTATTCAGACCAATGAGATGCTGGAGTTGCAGAGGAGACGGATGAGAGAAGAAATCAAAGAATACAAGTTCAGAGAGACCAGGCTGCTCCAGGACTACACTGAGCTGGAGGAGGAGAACATCACTCTGCAGAAACTAGTCTCAACTCTCAAACAGAGCCAGGTCTGCTTACTACTCTACTGTCTCCTTTAGTAAAAAATAACACTTCAGAAACACTATAGGTAGAATCTAATGAGTCAGTTTCCTCCTCAGTTAGTTTTCGAAAGTACATCCTAGAAGTGTTGAATCTTGCTGTTGTGTTTCACAATACTATTACTCATATTGGTTACAATAATAAAGCATATAGGCATATTCATAACAGTTATTTATTTATATATATAAAATAATCTCCTTATTCTTCTCCAGGTGGAGTATGAAGGGTTAAAACATGAAATCAAAGTTCTAGAGGAGGAAACCGTTCTCCTCAACAGCCAGCTGGAAGATGCTCTGCGCCTAAAGGACATCTCTCAGGGTCAGCTGGAGGAGGCCCTGGACGCTCTAAAGACCGAGCGCGAACAGAAGAACAACCTCCGGAAAGAGCTGGCCCACCACCTGAGCCTCAGTGACAGTGTGTACGGAGCAGGGGCCCACCTGGCTCTCACTGTCACTGGTGTTGAGGGCCTTAAGTTCAATGAAGAAACCAACGGGACCAACAGCAGCCCGGCCAGCGCAAATGGAAACAATGAAGACAGTAACCGGCGGAACGGACACCTCCACGGAGGCACGGGATTGGCTAAAATAAATGGAGAGTTTCGCCCTTGCAGAAAGGGAGACGGTCTGCACCCTGTCCCAGATCTGTTCAGTGAGCTCAACCTGTCCGAAATGCAGAAGCTCAAACAGCAGCTGCTGCAGGTGAGCCCAGGTTTCTCACTGGTAATAAAACTCCAGGATGTATTGAGAATGAAGGTTCTGAATAAATTCAAGGTTTTACATTCATACATTTTAAAATCTTTTTCTTATCTATTTTTTACATAAATACATCTGTGTAAATATTTTCGGAGATACATCTAGAATACAGATCATAAAGATGCAGGTGAATTAGATGTGTGCAAAAATCTAATAAAGTCATTATTACTCTGGATTTCACCTGAGCTGAGCTCCACAAGGAAAAGAAAATTAGATTATGTCCACTGTTAGCAGTGAGCCATACTGTAAACAGAATTACTCTCTAATCAATATTCTCTTCAGAGCCCATTATTCTGTTAACAGTTTCAGAACCAACAGCATCAGGTTTACACTGATTACATTTTACTGTGGCTTCTATGCAACATTTAAACATGTAAAATGTATCGAAAATAAATCTTAAATAATCTAAATAATTATGTAATTATTAAGTGTTGAAGGCTTTCTTGCCATTGACTTTATATCCAATCCAACTGATTCATATAGCACATTTAACAAGTGCTGCACAGGATAAAACAAAACAGTATATTACTCTTACTGGCCACAAGATCTTATTTAAAATCGAGTCTAGTAATTAAGAGCAATCACAATAAACAAGTAAGATAAATAGTAATATAGACAATAAATAGGAGAGTATAAAATATATATAAACTCTATAACAAATCATATCAATCATATAAGATCAGCGGCTGTAGTATATTCTTCCATCTTACAGGTGGAGCGCGAAAAGGCCACCCTGCTCAGGACCCTACAGGAGTCACAGGTCCAGCTGCAGCACACCCAGGGCGCACTGACCGAGCAGAACGAACAGGTCCACCGCCTTACAGAACACGTCAATGAAATGAAGCGCCTCAATGGAGACAAAGAACTGGCCGACACACAGGAGAGTGAAAAGCCTGACGGGGGTCTGGAGTCCCCACCAACCAATGGTCTTCATGACCCTGACATTCATGGTTTTGAACTATTGGAGTGTAAGTATAAAGTAGCGGTGACTGAGGTGATTGACTTGAAAGCAGAGCTAAAAGTGCTAAAGGAGAAGTACAACCAGGCAGTGGAGGGCCAGGGGGACAACCACTGTGAAGACAGGGTCCAAGCACTCAGTGAGCAGGTTAGTGACACCCACAGGATGTACTATCAGTGTTATTTTAAAGAAATAAGTCCAACATATTTCTTCCTGACAGGTCACTAACTTGGAGCACAGTTGGCGTGAGAGCAGGGAGAGGATCACAACACTAGAAGCAGATCTGCGAGTGTCCACATCAGCGACCACAGAGAGCCAGAGCATGCTGAACACTGCACAGGACGAGCTAGTGACATTTAGTGAGGAGCTGGCTCAACTCTATCACCACGTCTGTCTGTGCAACAACGAGACACCAAACAGAGTCATGCTGGACTACTACCGGCAGAGTCGCATCACCCGCAATGGCAGCCTCAAAGGCTCGGACGACCCTCGGGCTTTATTGTCCCCACGCCTGGCCAGACGCCTGGCAGCTATATCTGCAGCCTGCTCCTCTGACCCTCCTCGCAGTCCCATGGATTCGCCCTCCAAAGACACCAGTCACAGTGAGTCCACTTCTGGAGTGGACTCTCCTGCGTACCACAGCAGCCCCACTCGCACAGCCAGCAGCCTGTCCCCATGTCCATCCCCAGTGCCCTCAGAGGCAGGGGACCTGCGCAAAGAGCCCATGAATATTTACAACCTAAACGCTATCATCAGAGACCAGATCAAACACCTCCAGAGGGCTGTGGACCGCTCCCTTCAGCTGTCCCGACAGCGCGCTGCAGCCAGAGAGCTGGCCCCTATGCTGGACAAGGACAAAGAGTCCTGCATGGAAGAAATACTCAAGCTCAAATCTCTGCTGAGCACCAAGAGAGAGCAGATAGCAACACTTAGGCTGGTGCTCAAGGCCAATAAACAGGTGAAATGTGCAGTGTTTTTTTCTTTTTTAAATACATCACTTTTACATACAGTATTAAGTTATTCTTGCTGTAGTGTAAATGATGTATTGTCTATGTTACAGACTGCAGAGGTTGCGCTGGCAAATTTGAAAAGCAAATATGAGAATGAAAAGGCAATGGTGACAGATACCATGATGAAGCTAAGAAATGAGCTGAAGGCATTAAAGGAAGATGCTGCAACTTTCTCCTCTCTCAGAGCAATGTTTGCCACTAGGTACACTATAACACTAACAAGTATTACAATGTTATATGTATTCTTAGTACATGTACATGTTATGGTTTTTGTGTTTTTGTCTCTGTAGATGTGATGAATATGTTACTCAGTTGGATGAGATGCAGAGGCAGCTGGCAGCAGCAGAGGATGAGAAAAAGACATTGAACTCTCTCCTCCGAATGGCTATCCAGCAGAAACTGGCTTTGACTCAACGTCTGGAGGATCTAGAGTTTGACCATGAGCTGACACATCGAGGCCGTGGGGCTAAAGTGCCCAAGATTAAAAGCAGTCCACCCAAAGTAAGTGGCAGAGCTGCCCGCACGGCTCCCCCCAGCCCCACCAGTCTTCACAGTCTGTCTGTTATCAGCACCCACAACCTGAACTCCCCCCACTGCCTCAGTAATCCTACCTCTTTAGAGCCAGCTTGCTCATCCATGTCTACCTGGACCTCAAACCCACTTTATCAAAACTCAGCTCCAGACGTGTCCAAGTCAGGTCACTCCATTTTCTGTGTCGACACAGAGCCTGTTGTAATAAATCCAGACTGGCTCACTGTAGAAATAAGACATGTTTATTCACGCAGAGATACTATGGGGCAGCGGTCCCCTTCCCCAAGATGTAGCCCTAGTAACTCCACCTCTGTGTCCCCTCTCCTGCGACGGAGGAGATGACTGCCCCACCTCAGCATGCTCTATGTAAGCACTCTGAAGATTAGGTGGCATATAGAGAGGAGACAAACTGGTTCAAACATGCAGTAATGGGAACAGTTCCACTAAACTAAAAAGCTCAGTATTTGATGAGCTGGACATAATTTTACCTAAAAATATATAATTCCAGTTTTCTGCATACAGAATTGTTTACTCTGTCTGCAGTATCTTCCGCAGGATTTTATGACTCACAGCAGCCCCTTGTGGCTGATTCTCTAATGCACGTCTATTTGCATGCAAAAATGTAAAGGTAGTAGAGAGTTTATTTGTAAAATATTACCTTTTTATAATATGTATTAACATTTATTTGTATAATATTACTTTTTATAATAGGTATTAACATTTATTTGTATAATATTACTTTTTATAATAGGTATTAACATAATGTTCAATTTGCTAATGCATGCGTGGTTTGTTATTGGCATTTGACAGGCTTAAAAACATCATAATTACATAAACTGTGAGATTCAGAAACCTGTTGGCCTCCTCTCTGTACCTCACCTTACTGTATTGCACCCTGAAATTAGAGGCTGAGGTTCTGTTGGCCAAAAAATATCATATCTAAACTAGTGTCGAGCATGACCACTAGATGGTAGACTCAAACTAGTGTCGAGCATGACCACTAGATGGTAGACTCTATATTCAAACATGCCCTGTCAAATGCTATATTACTTTTTCTGTTGTCTATCTAATACACATATCCTAATCCCATCCCAGACATAATAATAATCTAATAATATATTTCTTTAACATTATTAAAGACGGAAACATAGATGTACTTGCAAATTCAGAAATAAGTTGTAAAGCATGATAACCATGCAGAAATCTAATTTACTATTAACCCCACTATACCCCTGTAACTATCCCCAATATACTCTCTGTATGTGTTGTACAAATCAATACAGTATTGGACCTGTGACTCTGTCTTTGTCAGTGTGTCAGTGTGTCAGTGTGTCTATGTGTATCGGCTGCTTTGTGTTTTGTTTTTGCTGACAGTTGTGTTTGATTGTCTCACTGTGAACATGTGAGAGAGGCTGTTTCCATTGTTGAATACATTCATACTACATGCATTATTTTAACATTACATTTAAAGATAAACCTGTTCAGCTAGTGGTAGTGTGAGGAGGAGTCCTTACACACAGTATAGGCCTATAGACTCTCACACAGTTCCTGTTGTGTCCTGTTGTTGGTCCCATGGTCTAACCCAGAGTGTCACCACTTTGTATATTTGTCTAATTTATCAGTTTCTTGTAGATTGTCAGCAGCCTGCTGCCTCAGTATCGTCATTCTCCCCACAACTAAGGCGAGGGAGACCTCTTGCCTGCAGGTAACCAGATGTAAGCCTGCTGGTAGTTGTAGCAGTCTCTTTATTTTGATCACTAAGTATAGTTACACACCACAGTGTGGCACATTTTCTGCATGAGCTCTCCTTCACAATTTACACTAACAATGTCACAGTAAGGTTCAGTGAAGTCAATGTATGGAAGGTTTGCATGCCCTGCTTTGCATTGAACTATAGTTCGCAATATATACATATATACATTCTGTGTATTATGTTTTATTCTTCATTAGCAGCGTCCTTCAAGTTAACAGTTTTCATTTGTGTAAGAGTAGCTCTTTTGACACAGTATATGGTAAAAACACACAGTGATGGTGATCACCGATCAGTGATCGATCAGTTATGGTGACCACTAATCATTTATGATGATCACTGATCGGTTATGGTGACCACTGGTCAGTTATGATCAGTTATGATGACCAATGATCAGTTATGGTGACCACTGATCAGTTATGGTGACCACTGATCAGTTATGGTGACCACTGATCAGTTATGGTGATCACTGATCAGTTATGGTGACCACTGGTCAGTTATGGTGACCACTGGTCAGTTATGGTGATCACTGATCAGTTATGGTGATCACTGGTCAGTTATGATCAGTTATGGTGATCACTGGTCAGTTATGGTGATCGGTGTAAGAACAGTAAGACATTTACAGACGAGCACTACTGCACAAGATCAAGGCCTTTGTTCAAACCGTGTAGATTTGATTTCTGCTTCCTCCCCCTTTTTAAATCTGCTGCTGCCTTAAAACCAGGGCCATCTTGCTGCCACCTCTTTATGTCAGTTGTTTCTGAACTCATTCTTCTGCTCTGTCCCTTTGTCATTTCAGTCCTAGATCTTCAGCAGATGCCCGGGAGCAGCACACAGCCTGGTCCAGCGGCAGAAGTGTCCTCTCCCCGTGTGACCCTCGTAACTGCCTGACCTTTGACCCCCACCAGCCACCTATTACCTGACCCAGACCAGTGACAGATACCCAGCCTCACTGTCCAGCGTGCTGCTTACTGGACTGTCCCATACAAGTTACAGGGGTCACAGAAGACTAGCAGGACCTTCTTTTTTTCCAAAATGGATGACTGAAATGCAGTTAAAATGCCTGTGCAGATTTTCATTTTGTAAAAGTATTTATTTAATTTATTCAGGTTTTTTACTGAACTATTTCTTACTGAAATATTACGGTGGTCATTTTGATTGATGACTTGAATGTAGACTTGGTTACAAAGGAAGGCCTGCAACTAATCACACTAAAGAAAGACAACAGTTTGGTGTCTTTGAGGTTTTGCTTTGGTAAATGAGATGGAACTATTGCCTAACCCTAACCCATAGCATTTGTTCATCCTTTGACATGAGTACATTGTACTTTGAATAAACTATTGGAAATGAGTGTGGTGGATGTTTGCTATTGCTATTTTATACTTTCTTCATTGTATTGGTTTGATTTATTTTGACATCATTTTTTATGTAGTTATAGCAGTTACAGGAATCTTTTGCCTTTTGATTTGCACAGGTTTTAATTGGCCATGACATGAACTGATCTTTAAGTACGTAAGATCTTTAAGAGTACTAAAGTACACAGAACTGCACTTTTTTAAATGTATGTAATTGCTTATTGTGCTTCCACAGGCTCTGATATGTTCTTTGTCCGGCTCTTAGCATGCAGTCTCCATTTATCCAGGCTTGAGACTGACACAAGGAGTGCATTGGCTTGTGATTTAGTTTCCTTTCCATGATCACTACCCATATTTACAAACCAGTGATCTTTTCTAACAGTATGCAATAGTGTCCAAGCACAATGTATCTCTCATTACAGCAATACAACAGTTAGACAGATGGTTGATTTGAGCAGAATGTCATTTGCACCATGCTCTCATAGTACTGATATGTAATATGTGGAGGATATGTAATATGAGGGTATGTAATATGTGGAGGATATGTAATATGATTTGATATGTCCAATTTTTCATTCCAGTCGTGTGTTTAGTTTCCTTCATGGCACTTACTATGTTTCATATTTGAATCTAAACAAAGTCTGAACGTCAGAACAGTGTTGTAAAGAATCTAGTCTTTCTCTTATCTGTGTATACATATGATTGTCTGATTGTTTCTTCTGCCATTACTGAATAATAATGTCAGTATTTGTGATCTAATGTCTATTTACACACAGGGACCTAACTTTGTTGATTCGTTTGCATAAAACAGAAGCACTGTACAGAGAGAGACTTTCCAGTGACCGGAAAGAGGATGATGCTATTCTACAGTGGGTTTTAATGTGTGCTCTTTAGTTTACTGGTGACCGGTGTCAAAGTCAATAAAGTACTTTTTCCTTGAACCATGTTTGACTTGATGGTCAATAAATGTACAATAAATCACACCCAGGCTAAGATTTTAATATTAAATTAACAATACGTCCTGTTTACTGACATATATTGAGAAATGTAATGAATTTCGTAACCACCAATTTGACTAGTGGCAGTAGGTGTGCGTCCCGGTGCACAGGGTAACGGGGCGGGGCTTAGGCAACTCCCATCAATGTGACACTGGAACAACATTGAACTCATGGAAGGCAACATCAGTGTCATACAATCTTATAAATATTACAAAAACAGTGCATCCAGATGAATCTCGGACTTTCTGTCGAAGACTGGGGTCCCAAGTTTGGCTGTAGGGCGGATTTCTTCACGCGCACACGGGTTGACCCTGTTTGCTGAACGTAACGCGCATGGTGGAGTTTTCTTTGGATGTTTTGAGGGTAGTTTCTTCTCTTGTAATTTGTTCGATGCTGGAGCGGTCAGTGGCGCACAAGCAAATGGACGGATTCAGTAGGGTGGCTTTTCGGAGGAAACCGCGAAGTATGGAGTCAAGCGAGGAATCAGACGAAGCAGGTGAGTGAGTAAGAAACTGGGCCAAAAAGTGAACTCGGGTCGGGACATATATTTATCTTAACTGAAATCTTACCATTTTGTATTTTCACTTTTAATTTCTGCTGAAGTGCATTTCCTAACTTTAGCGAACTGGCATACCAATGACAACCACGCATTGTTGACATTGGTATGCCAGTTGTGATCCTGTTATTTCATGTTTGCTACTTGGAGATACTTGGAGAGGTACGCCAAGTCGACCTCTATGTATCTGCTGACTTTGTATATACACAACACGTACTGATATAGAGGCTGCCCGACAGGCACGTCTCATCATGTTGGGTCCCTATCTCCAAGCTGGAGGGCACATTTTTTAACATTAGGGGTGGGAGTATGATTGGATAGAAGGCTTGTATAACCACATTGTAATTACATGTTTTGGATAAATCAGGCGTGAATATATCCCAGGAAGATTGAGTCCTGGTTGGGCAGTTTAATCTTAAAAATCCGTATGCAGGTTACTCCGGAAAACATTAATTTACATTCACAGCATGTCAGCACTCCTTTCTGTACTGTCTGGGCAGGAGAGCGTGCCTCACTCAACCCGTCTCTGGTTCAGTACTTACTTGTGCAAACCTGCAGCGAGTCACATGTAGGTAAATCCCTCTAACGCAGTGAAGATGTGGACTTTGCTCTGGGAAGACTTGTCACATAGAACAACTAGGCCGGTGCTGTCGTCCCTACAGTAAGGTGTATATCGGCGAAATGCCCCATACGTCTGCTCCATACGTCTGCTACAACTGTCACCAACGGGCACCTTAATCAGACATTGTGTGATTTCTAAGGGTTTTAATGTTGTTAACGAGCAATTAAGAGGCCCCGCCCCCAAACCATGACAAACA
>JAVQKC010090269.1:0-11049 GCA_036025475.1 Philypnodon macrostomus
CAATGTGGGTTAAGTGTCTTGCCCAGGGACACAACGACAGTGTGCGCTCGGACGGGGGCTCGAACCACCAACCCTCTGGTCGAGGGGCGAGCGCCTACCCACTGCACCACTGCCGCCCACATAGACAACAATCTGAGATATTAATATATTCTGTGTCACAGCATCCATTCACAGGGATGTTTTGACCAGGCTCCTATAACCATCTTCATCACCAATTGGAGCCATAAATATTCAACATTCTTATGCCCTTCAAAGTCTGAGTGCCTTCCTCCTGCTGTTCACAGGGTGCGACTTCAGTCTGTTCTCTGTGCTGGAAGTGGATCATTGACTGTCAGCTTCTCTACATCACAGAGCAGTAGAACTCGGTGCTTGATAAAAAAGACCTTGCCCACCCAGGCAGGCATCTGTTTGAGAAACTCTCCTGTGGGAGTGAGTGCCGGTCCATTAGCCCTATGATCACCAATCACCTCTACAGCTTTTTACCAGCGATGTCAACTTCCTCACCCATTCCGGTCTCATGTAAAGACTTACAGTACAGTCTTCATTCGCATCAGAGAGACACCAGTACTTTATAATACTTCTATTCTCTGCCAACACAGCACCTTGAGCTACATCTATTAAAAAGAAGCACCCTGACTGCAGCTCAGCATCAGCATCTACAACAGTGGTTCTCAAACTTTTATACCAGGTACAACATCAGAAAATATTTCCATAGAACTTCTAACTCAAGATGCATTAATAAGAACTAGTGAAAATACTATACTAGGATTGAACTAGGTCTAAACCAGAACCCACCCAGGACTTTGTCTATAAACAAAGAAATATAAAAAGCTCAAGACAATATTTAAACTACCAGGAGTAACCCAGGTCTAAACCAGTTCTGTATTCATGCTGCCATACATACATATATACAGTATGTAAGTTAACTGTCTTGAACACAACTGCATAATGCCAACACTCCTGTTATAGGACCACAACTCTACCATGACCAAACCAGGACTACACCAGGCTTAAACACACATTACATTTAAGCCTCCTACCATGGCTTGAACTATACACAAGACTCCTGAGTATCATTAAATAGAGGCTGTGTATCACCGGCGACACCCGCACCACAGTTTGAGCAACACTGGTTCACAATAAGTGTTGCACGGCTTTTCAAGCACTAGTATCCTCTTTCAACAACATCTCATTCAATACTACAGCACTGCACAGATTTGAATGAATTAGAATCCATTTCTAATATTTACTGCTAACAATGTGTCACTTTGAATTATTGCATTTGCTGGTGTTATCATTGGGACGGGAAAAGACGCTCCACGCAGACAATTCAATCAAGTGAATTTTATACATTTCTAGGCCAAGCAGGCTGCATTTGTGTAGTAAGCTCCAGTGTGTGCCTTCGTTGCAGTGAGCCTGAGGGTGTGTGTGTGTGTGTGTGTGTGTGTGTGTGTGTGTGTGTGTGTGTGTGTGTGAGTGGAGCTGGCGTTAATGTAGTGTATCAGAGTTTCACCTGGACCTCCTGGCTCAGTGGTACTGACTCAAGCTTCACTCTTAACTTGACCTACCAGTTGCTCATGTATCTAACCCAATCCATATCTGTTTCTGTTGTTAGCTTTGTGATCATCATGGCTTTAGTATTGTGCCGTATATGGGCTTTACTTAATAGGTCTATTTTTAGATTAAATTATATTTTACAGAATCTTTTTTTTAACCAAATGAATTGAACTTGTGTTAAACTCTGACACTCGTCGACTACAGCCCTCGTGCCATATGATTGCACACTCTCCATCCCCAAGTCTTCCATCACCCTGGTCCTATAGGTTAACTGGTTACGCTTATGCACAAAGAAGCTATGATATAATGTAGTTAATGCAGGGGTTGTCAAACATTTTACACCAGGTATCACAAAAACATCCAAGCACCAGTTTATTGAATTTAAAACTAAATAGACTTACCCTGAACTAGGACTAAACTAAGACTGTTTATGTCTAGGGGTATATCAGTACTAAAACACACAGGTCTGAATCAGGTCTAAATGAAACTAAAGATTAGCAAAGAACTTAGGCATAGTACAGTAAAGTACATAATGAATTCTGTCATAACTCCCGTTCACTGCAGGAAAGTTTTGCCCAGGCCCCTGTAACCATCTATTGTGCCAACTGGAACTATAAATATGCAACATTTTAATGCTGAGGTAATGTAGCGTATCAGGCCACAGCATGCGGAGCTTCACCTGGACCTCCTGGCTCAGCGGTACTGACTCTGTGCTGAGATTGTTTATCTCCAAACACTGTGTACGATTCTGCTTTTTACTCCAGTCTGAAAGGCAGTGTCTAGTATGTCTGACTCTTTTGACTTTTTAAACAGGCTTCTGTTTCTATTTGAAGCTATAACACTAAGGCAATGATAACTTTATATACTTTAGCAATGTAATGTCAGAATAACCTTCCAAGTCATCACTAAGCTTCATAGTGCAAACACTCATCCACCATTTTTCTTTTGCAGATAATCACATCCTGGAGTGTAAAATAAAAAGTCCTGAGTAATTTTAAAGTAGGATATAAGTATGATAATCTTATGTGCTACAAATAAACAAGTCTCATTACATTTCTGAAATATTTGCTTGTTGCAGCAAATAATCTCATTTCAAACATTGTATTAATACTAATCAAACTTGTGTCATATTGTGATTAATTTCGGTTTGTTTTTCGCAAAACATGAAATATTTGGTTAGACAAGTAATAATTAACTTCAGACTGATGGTTTTACAAATACAATTATTAACAATATTAGTTGAAGCAGCCTTGAATACGTGTGTATTTTCCAATTCTTATTCATATCGGCGAAACAACGATCTTATGGAATCACGTTGGTCTGCGTACGTGGCCGCACAGTGATCCGGGCTAGTGTATATTCAATGTACATAGGTAAATTACAGAGGTCAAATAAAGAATGCCTCTATAGCGCCCCCATGTTTGGGGCTGGACACACTTACTTTAGCAGAGAGCAACGAAACTTGGTACAGTGATTCTCCACAGTGTACCCAACATAAAATATTATGACCCCACCCTTCAACAAACAGGAATCAGCCATTTTGGATTGAAATTGGGAGGTCAGGTAACCCTTAGAAATCACACAATGTCTGATTAAGGTGCCCGTTGGTGCCATAGCAGTCGTGGCAGACGTATGGGGGTTTCGCTGATACACACCTTGCTGTGGGGTGCAACAGTGTAGTTTTTCATAGAGAGCAGTTGGATCAGACACTGACGAAATAAGCTTGTCATCAACAATCTGTGCTAACCAATGAAAGAAGACAAGTGAAAAATACTGATGTTACCGGCACCTCTGTTTAAAAAAGAGAATACTACAAAAGGCCACTGAGCTTATTTGAAGAAAAATAAATCATTGTATGTGATGTGACACTCTGATCAGGCACAACATTATGACCACTGACAGGTAAAGTGAATAACACAGATGATGTCTTTTTCAAAGTGGTGCATGTTAGAGGGGGGAGTCTGGTATACTGTACACTACAGGCAGCAAGTGAGGAAATATGGTAAACATAAGGATTTTTGACATGTTCAGAGAAGTGGGTAGTGTTAGGTGTTCTAGGTTCATTGGTGCAAGTGAAGAGCAAAGCCAGGCCTGTGTGTTCCAATATAACATACAAGCAACTGTGGGCCAAAGTGTTAAGAAGTCAATGCTGGTTCTGATAGAAAGTTTGTTGCATAAGGGATGCACTTTAGACTTGTGGTCACTGTATAGTAAACACAACAATCACGTATGTTGATGATATAGGCTTAACACAGTCAGGTCTACACATTCCCCAATTGTGTCACGTCTTTTATTTGTTGGAAATCTTTTAGTTGACCTCTGACAGAACCCAAAGGTGAACTCGATAAAATAACCCAACAATAGATCTATTCACTATTGTGGTGAGAAACAGTATTGCACTCTGGTTTTACACAGGTAGCAGCTGTCCAGTGTTAGCACCTTGCCAAATGACTGATGCTTGCTCTTTAGTGTTTTATGAGCCTTGTCACCTCATCTCCATAGGATAATGCCAGTTTGTGCCCGCTGCATAATCTGTGCTGACAAAATTAATTTCAAGGCGGTCATCGGGTCAAGTGTGAATCTGTATCAACTTCCCATCACTGAATGTCAGGCACTGAACAATGAGCCATGTAGTATTGTAAGTGTATCTGGATAGTATTTTCATTCTTCTTGTCAATATGTATGCACGCACTGCTTTTTACAACTCAAAAACATTATATGATATGTTTGTTGGTGCAAAAATACAGAAACAGAGAGAGAGTAAGTACAATGCAATACACTGTGTAACAAACATGTAACTACATAGGATCTACCTCGTTAAGTACAATGTAATACACTGTGTAACAAACATGTAAATACATTGTATCTACCTCATTAAGTACAATGTAATACACTGTGTAACAAACTGTAATAGCATGTAACTACATTGTACCTAACCCCAACCTTAACCATTCTGTATGTATTTACATGTTATTATATTTTGTTACACAGTGTATTTGTACTTAATAAGGTAGATACAATGTAGTTACATGTTTGTTACACAGTATATTTCATTGTACTTAATGAGGTAGATACAATGTAGTTACATGTTTGTTACACAGTGTATTACATTGTACATAATGAGGTAGATACAATGTAGTTACATGTTTGTTACACAGTGTATTACAATGAGGACGATACAATGTAGCTAAGGACTATGTAAAATACAGTGTTACCAAAAAAGATGTTTACTTAAACCTTTCATTATGATGCCCTTTAGATTTTGCTATGAGGGATGAGGAGAAAGACCTATGATAAGGGATAAAAGAATGATGCCCTTCCTTGGTTGGGAGGGGGTAAGGAAAAGAGGAACCAAGCGCCTGAAGCTCACAGAAAGGTACCGCCAAAGACTACAGGATAACTCAAACATAGGAATACATCAAACCACAACTCTAGGTATGTTTTGGATAATGAGGAACAGCCTCAAAACGTACATTTTGCATAGTATAGGCCATTTAATGTGTTGCATATGCTTGTACGTGGATATGCATGCATTGGCATATCTGCTGAACAGTTCTAAGTGAAAATCCGTTGAGCTAGTATTCTCTTTGTCTTTCTCACTTGCCTTTACCGCTGGCAATCCCTCTCCCCGCCCCAGGCATGCCACTGTTGTATAGCTCAAAGGCAGTGCTTTTTGAAACGTGTAGAGGGTTTAGTATGAGAGGCAGGTACTGAAGTGCGGGTCCAAAAGTTTCATTTCCGAGTTGAAGTGGCTAAAATGTTCAGATATCAGGCCGCGGGGATCTAGACCTGAAGTTAGTAAGTTCAAATCCACATGGAAATACACTGCTTTGGGGTCTAAAACATGGACATTGCCAAGTGCTCTCTAAATCATGGATTCTGTAAGATGTTTCTGGTTCCAACGCACTTTAGCTGCATTTCGCTCCTCCTCCTCTTCCTCTTCCTCCTGCTTCAAAGCCTGAGGCAGCTCATTCCCAGAGTCCCTGCACAGAGCTTAACCAACATTTGAACTAAACCAATACTGTGTAAAAATGCTTGGCACCTCTTACCTAGACCACCTGACCAAATACTCCTACTTGCTCGAGCAATTTGTCCACTACTCTTGGTCCATGAAGCCTTGTATGTTACAATTTGCATTGTTCTATCATAGATGGCTTTTATCATTTACAAAATAACTCTTAGTGAGGTGTTTTGTTATGATCACCACTTAACCTTGTGTTACCATGAGCTCTCTCCAGCCACTACAGCTTCCTCCCATTGCCCAAAGACGTACATGTGTTAGACGTACTGCTTCTAGTGAATGAATGTGAGAGAATGGCTGTCTGTCTCTGTGCCAGCTCTGCAACTAATATGGATTTGTCCAGGGTTTACAACACCTATAGCCCATAGTTGCTGGAATAGGCAAATCACCTTTTGTCACATTCCATATAGATTGTATTACCATCATAATTATAATTCATTCATTCATTCAATCATTGTTTTCTATGGGATTGAATTTCACAACACGTAGACATTACATCAAACTTACTATTTTTATTTTTATTTTTTTGTTATTTCTATGACCCTATCATAGTCAACAACACTTCGGCTTGATTCTCATCCCTAACATTTCACCTTCACTGTCCTCTAAGGATGAACACACCTAAATATTTGAAGTTGTGTTTGTGTTTTACCTCAAATCAGCTCTGTGTCCCTCTCTTTTCTCTCTTATCTGCTCTGCACTGGAGGCTGCACTGGGGAGGACTCAGAAGACATGACCTCCCTGTAAAAGGCTTGTAAGTCTTTTTTTGTTTTTGGCTCCGGTGTGCACCTGTTTCCTGTTCTTTCTGCTAACCTTCATCTTGTGTTAGAAAGCTACCCACGTCTTTTTGTTATGGGGACAAGCTAATTCAGTCCAAGAACATAATATAATGTAGAACTGTATTTTAACTGTTTGGAATGGAATCATTTCAGCCTCCACGGACATCTCAGCTTAGCCTATACTCTTTATTATAATTGAAGAAATAATGAATTGATTTTGTATTTTATTTTAGTGTGCAGAGTAGTTCCTACAGTCTCTCTCGGTGGAGTCTCCCTGTCCTCTCTGAGTGGGTTCTCTCCAGATACTCCAACTTCAATCTCCCATACATGTGTTATGTTTATGTCTCTGTGTCAGCTCTGTAACTAACTGTGTACCCCATCTAAAGCCCAGTATCATCCCAGTTGCTGGGATATGATCCAGTAACCTGCACATTCGAGCAGAAGAAGGTGAATAAATAACAGTAAAAAAACAAAAAAACAAAACCTGACCCACAGAGACCAATGTAAGGCCCCAGCCACACTGGATGCGTTTTCCTGGGCATCAAAACACTTGAAATAGACCCCTTGCATATATTTTGGCGCTTGGCCTGAGCGTAGGGCGCGTTTCCCTCAAAATACATTGAAAAGATGCATTTCTTGCTATATTTATACAAAATCATAAACACTACACATACTAGAGGCTGTTTGTCGATGTCTGAGTCATCGGTGGCTCTGATGAATGTTGAATTTGGACTGACCAGCCTACAGAGACTGTAAAAGCACGTCTATTTAACCAAATACTGTCAGCATATAGCTAGTAGTGGATTCATCCCATATTTTCTTTTGAATTAGTTTACTATAGAGAAACTGCATGGATTACTATCTGCTGCCAGTGAGCAGAGACGCTATAGCCAGTGTGGAGGGGCCTTAGGGTGATTAAATATCCTTGCCATGTTATTCTTGTGGTGGTGAGGTTTTGCCCAAATGTACCTGTCATCAGCGTTGAACTTTTCAATCCTTTCAGCCTGACATTGTAGGGATATGAAGTGCTCTTTCTCAAAAGTAATGATTCACTGAAGAGAAATGTCAGATCTATCACCACTGTCCTCATTAACTTTACATTTAACACAATTGATCCTTTCTGGCCGATCCATTTCTGTGCACATTTGTTGTGGTGAATCTCTTTTCTTCTCATTAGATATGTCTACTGCATGAGCCTGTCAGGAGCTCATCTTTCACTGGGTTCCAGCTGTTGTTGGAGGTTGTTGACGTATGTAAAATGATTGGCAATAACTGAGGATTTGAGTCCATTTTGTACATGCATATGCTGATACATGCACAGTACATGTTCGCAGATAGTGGTTGGTCAGTGGAGGCAGAAAAATAGAAAATTAATGTAAGCTTACTAAATAATATTGGCCTTTATTGGTCAAGTCCTTGTAATGTGGGTTAGATTTGGGTTGCTGGGCTGGTCCAAATTCTGGACACTTCTAATTGGTATGTTGCATCTCTGCTCTCACATAGTTAAAGAGAATATAATAAGTAACTGGTGATTTTCATTTGATCCATTACGTGCTATAACGAGCTAATGACAGCGAGTTACTGAAGCTAAAGGAGGTTTCCATTATAAATATGCTAACTATGCTTTAACGTGAATGAATATAGCAATAAACATCAACATGTTACAATGGGCTACAGTGCGTTCAAAGTGCTTTTGAGGCTAAACCGGTGCTAGTGAAGTCAATGACAAGAATATTGGGGGAAATGCATCCAGAGATAAGTGGCATTTTAGAGAGGCTCACCCATTGATCACCTTTGCCAATATTTTGAAATGTCAGCCGAATAAGTCTAGTGTAAACTAATTGCCCATTGTTTCTGGAAGCCTGTGGTTTTGAAATATTAGCTTAGGAGCCCTTTTCAAAAATTCAGCAGGGATGGGCGATATGGTTTAATGGATTATTTTTTTTGCTTTTTAGACTAATGCATTTTATTTATTTTTTGGTAGCATTGCCAAGTAGTGATAATGTCATTAGCCATTTGAGCACTGCTGATCTCTTTCTGTAGAGAAGTCCAATTTATTCTCCCATTAAGCCAGATTTATTACAATGGGTTGGGCTTTGGGCAATGGTTTCTCTCTCTATTTTTCAATTTGTTTATTCTGTATAAAAAGATGTCTATATAACTATGATCTAACCTTGATCAGTGGTGGCTATGCAGACGAAGATAGCAAATTACATTAAGGGCAGTAAGTACCATTAGCCAACCACTTAATTGTAGTTAGAATTATCCAGCCAAAATCTTTTAAATGCATCGGCTGGGCTCAAGTGACAACTTAACATTTCGAGTCCTGCTTCTGTTTAGATGTAACCTTTTACTGCGATGACCCAGACACCACTCGTCATTGACAAACAACATAAATCATGGTAATGTCAACAGAGTGATTAGCACTAAGTGAAAGACTCCTGCTCCAGCTCAGACCAGCAAGGTGACACAAACTTTAAGTATACCTGAAATGCACTGACCAGATCTCAACAGGCAAAATCTGGGACTTAAAGTGGGACAATATGGGGCAAGTTACAAACACAGTCAAACATTGTGAATGGTCATTTTCAGAAGTAGCTCGTTGCTTGATACGGACTAATGAACATGAAGAAAACTGACTAATTCACCAAGTACTGTAGAACAATCAAATATTGTGATGGCATGAGTCAAAATGTGGGACAGTCTCAATTTGTGGGACAGTGGATTTGATCTGAAAATGCGATGCAATCCCACACATCACGTGACGGGTTGTTACCCTAACATGGAGAAAGTTAGAAAAGTGAAAAAGAAAATGTTGAAGATGATGGAAGGACAGAAAGATAAATTAGAAGAAGAGAAGAAGAGATAGATAATAGAGTGAAAACATGTGTTCTCGGGTGTCCGGGACGCACCAGTAGAGCTGAAAATAGGGACTGGGACAGTGGCAGTGGCTTCATTAGAAATGACACACTTGGCTGTCTGTTCTCTAAAGAAGTCTCCTTGTACAGAGAAGGGTCCTAGGGGAACACTATCGTCTTAAAAGGCCAGCTCGGTCTGTCTCTCTTGCCCCTTTCTCCTCTATTTCTCGCTCTACCCTCTCCTTGAATAGGGGGTGAGGCCATTAGGGAACAATGGGGATATCTTTAAAGGGCCGTATGTGGGCGAGAGAACAGCTGTGCCAAAGTCCAAAGAATCTGTGAGGTTACAACGCACTGAGGGATAGAAGGAGTTCAGATGATACAGTCATGTGTGTGCGTGTGTGTGTGTGGGGTGACACGGGTGACCCAAGAGGAGCTTCACAGGGATGTATAGTATCTGGGCATAAATTAACCTCATCTAATATTTTGAGAAAACTCGACGCTAGTCAAAGATTACATATGATGCATTTTTTTCTACTACATTTTCAGAAAAATAAGGCAGAATATCAGACAAAACGTTGAACAGTGCTCAGTCAGGCCAACGCATGTACTGCTCTGTTTGTACGCATCCGCAAGCTCTCTAGTGACGGCCATAACTATGGACAGAATCAATGCAGATGATGGACAGAAGACTCCATGCGTGTCTGCCTGCATTTCAAACATAGAGTATAAATGAGCCTTTAGTGGTACTCAGGAGTCTTCTGCAGGCTTCATCTGCCCTGGTCTTAACCTGATTAGGTCTAGTAAAGTGATCTAGTCAATATTACTTTGCACTTGATTTAGTCCTTGTTTAGACCTGGTGCAGAACGATTTAAATTCTTGTTAAATCTTGATTGATGCTGATTTAGAGCTGGTTACATTATACTGTAGTTAAATTCTGGTTCTGATTTTAACCCTTATTTAACCGGGAAAGTCACCACTGGGATTAAGAATTACATTTGAACCTGGTTTGGACCAGATTTAGTCCAAAAAACAGTACAGATACATATATATTTTGAGAGGTGGAACTTGGAGTAAAAAATTTGAAAACATCCAGCTAAAATACAATCTAATATTTGGCCAAAAGGAAAGTTTGCACTTAGTGAACAGACTGGCTCTACAAGACCGCAGCTTCACAATGCAGTGAAAAACAATTACACTGCACAGATTCCATTGGAGATCGATGCATACAACACATTAATTGTGTTAATTGACTGCAGTGACTAAAACTCAGCTCCATTAATGCAATAAGGTGCAAATCAAGACTGAATGATCTAATGCAGGAGAAAATGACCCTGTTCTCTTATAGACCATTATCAGTGATGTCACTCTGTCACGAGGCCCTCCAGCAAAAGCCATTAGAGACAACAACATGTACTTATAACCTTCTGTAGGACTTCTAAACTCACTGTGAATTACCAGAACAATGGTGATGGCAGAACAAAACAGAATTAAAACACATCCATTTTACTGGAATGTTTGGACCCTCTCTGATGCACTTTTATATTAAAAGGAATATTTCTGCACAAGTAACAGTCTAGCTCTTTCTGTGCATAGTGTTTCTAGGCTAATGTTAGAGTTAATGGACCAAAAAAAAGAGCAGGAGAGTTAGAAAGAGGTTACTTGAGGACGTATGTGTCTTATACGATCCTTTATACAGTACACTTTATACAATACTTCTCATTCAATGAGTTTCCTTTCTTTTCATGTCTATTGACATTGTAGATTCACACTGAAGGCATCAAAACTATGAATTAACACATGTGGAAATATGTATTTAACAAAAAGTGTCAAA